>CAUYON010102981.1:0-10759 GCA_963573935.1 Arctocebus calabarensis | reverse complement strand
TGCAAGGCGTCTCAGTCCCCACCTTTAGGCTGCTCAGTCACTAGATTACTCACTCCCACCCAATGGTTTTTCTGGGACCCTGAGGGTGGAGCTTGCCGGGGCAGTTCTACAATGGCTCCACACAGCCCACAACCAAACACTGGAAGCTCTTTCTGGCTCGGTGGCTCAGTATGGAGCCCCAGACAACACTCAAATACCTCCGCACTTTTGCCCCAGTTCTCTCAAGGCAGTTCAACCGAGTGCCAAGTCCAAAAGAAACCCAAACAGCTCACAGGTAAGGCCTTTCCAGTTTGCGATCTCACTGCTGCTGTAGTCACAGCTGCTGGCAGGATTAGACTGAACAAACACACGCAACCACTTGCCAGATCTCCACTGCTTTTACCTTCCTTAGGGGGCCCAGAAGTCTCACGCTGTCTCCCTGTGTCCCCAAAGGGATGTTTCTGGGCAGATCTCATCAACCAGAGATGCCTGAAGTCTTCTCTCCTTAGTCTCACCAAGCCCAGTTGCAAGGAAGCTGTTACTCGGCCACCATCTTGGCTCCTCCAATTCATACTCTTCTAAACACAGCTCTCTCCTGCCTGCTGCTCCATATCTGCTCTCCAACCCCGCCTGTCCTGCTCTTGACTCAGGACTCCGGCACACGTGGCTGTGTCAGCAGGACTCCCAGGCCCTCTGGCTTCTGGTTGGTTACAGTAATGGTGAGCTTCCCTAGGAAATCTGAAGGGTAGAAGAGAGACAGGTCAGAGAAATGATCCCCTCAGGCTTCCTCCCAGTGAGCTCATCACAGTTGGCTGTTCTCCTTGACTGAAGATGACCAGTCCTCCAAGTTGTTTGCTGTCTGGTTCTCATAACCTCACATCACACATACACACATATACAGAGAGTGCCAAAAAATGTATATATATATTTTAAGAAAGGAAAAAAATCTGTATTAAAATTGCAATATTCAATATACACTGATAAAAAAGATGAATACAAGCCATTATAAGCTGCTCTTGCAATTACAGATGTTAAGCATGATGTGAGGATTGCAAATAAAATACAGTTCAAAAATTATTGATATTACAGTTTTAATACAGTTTTTTTCTTACAACATGTCCACATTTCACATCCTCTGTATGTGTATATATACACATTTTGTATATATAAACATATATATATACATATATACTTATACATATATACATTTATATAAAATATAACATACACATATATATATATGTTTGTTGCTGTTATTGCAGGAAACTCAATTACACTCTAACACTTGAGTTTCCATTATATCTAATTCACACATACCTTATAATTAATTTCTGTATAAGTAAAAACTTTTCAAAGGCCGTGTGTGGTGGCTTCACCTATAATCCCAGAACTCTGGGAGATTGAGGCAGGTAAATTATCAGATTGCCTGAGTTTTGAGACCAGTTTGAGCCAGAGCGAGACCCCGCCTCTAAAAATAGCTGGGCACTGTGGCGGGCACTTGTATTCCCAGCTACTCGGGAGGCTGAGGTAAGAGAATCACTCCAGCCCAAGAGCTTGAGGTTGCTGCGAGCTGTAATGCCATCGCCCTGTACAAAGAGTGACAAAATGAGACTGTCTCCAAAAAAAAAAAGGAGTTTGAGGTTGCTGTGATCTATGATGCTAAGGTACTCTACCAAGGGTGATAAAGTGAGACTCTTGTCTCAAAAACAAACAAAACAACAACAAAAAAAACTTCATTGAAATGTGTCATCTGTCAACAGTTGAGGTTTTAACTGATACATTTTGGGTTAGAATATGTACATTATTATGTCCATGAGGATACAGGAATATGCTCCAAATCTAAGCCAATACTAATAGTTACATAAAAATTTTGTCACAAACAACCAGCTGATAATGTGTTAACCATTGCTAGGACATGATTTCTAAATTCTCAGGAGAAACTACAGCGCAAAACACAAAACACTATGAAATTAATTTGGGTGTATTACTAACAGACAAGAAGTTACTTAAAAATCAATAATATAATTTATGGCAAGTAATAATTTATTAAATGTTAGATCATCAGCTGTGGTCAAGAGTTCTATATAACCTCACATACGTGAATTTAAAACTTAGCTTAAGCAATTACATGTTTTCATTAATTACTTTTTTCCTGTATTCAAGGAAATAATGAGGTTGCATCATTTCAAAATTTCTATTTAATTTCTTTTTAAATAATTAGTTTTAGATATTCTCTCAAAGGAAATCATGAAAGGCAGAAGAAAAACTTTATTTAAAATATATTTAATTACATCTTCATGAAATAAGTCCGAGTGTGGAAATAAATTAATAAAACCTGCATAAAAATGAAATTAAATAGAAAGAATGGTAAGTATTTCAGTTGAATTTTGAATATATATTTATTTTACTTTTTCTTTAGTTATGTTTTCCAAACTGGGACTTAGATACTAAGTTATCAGTTTCTCTTCCCTAGGTCCACTTTGTTAATCACTCAGTGTGGGGAGCGTCAGGGCATGAACGTTTGGCTCCATTGGTTGGTGTATTTCTCCAAGGAAGCCAAAGATCTATGCCCAGTCCAAACAGGAGTCACATAATATCGCATATAAACAGTAACTACATAGGGTATCTTCAATCTCAACACTAACTTTAAAAATTGAATTATGTATATACAAACTTACCTTTTTGCATGAGAAATGAGTTTCTATACATTAATAAGAAAAAGAATAATGTTACTAACAGCATGACAAGTAAATCATTTTAGCTGACTATTTTCCTGAACATAGTAGTGCTTTACCTGCCAAATGGAAATTCTCAGTTTCCATATTTCTCAAAAGTGGGATTAGAGAGTGCCGGAACCTCTAGGATCCTTGGTGTGATGGAGTAATTTCCAAACCAGAACTTCTTCACTCTCATGTAAAAGCTTCTTTGAATTTGACTTTTATCAAACAGCACCATATATTATATTCTTTTCAGATTTTAACTGTTTATTTTGAAACATTTGAATTTTGCACAAGATATATAAAAAGATTAAAAGAAAATTCTTACAACTTTTACTTATATTCTAGTTGTGTATTTTACCAAACTTACAGTCTTTAATATCATAACGCCCCTGTCAACTTTCCCTTATTAAACATCCATAGTTGTCAGTGTAATTAATCTTGCTATGGCAAACTCAATACACCTTTCTTTCAATACGAGTGTTTTCTGGATGAGTTTCTACTGGGATTGGGAGGATTTTACACTGTCTTGATGCATTGCTTATTTTTTTTAACCTTCTTTTAAACATGCTTTTTTCTTTTTCTCACTCTCTTTAACATGTCCCTTTTGCTCATAAGATGCTCTCCTCTTTTACAAAGGAAATAGTCTTTTGATAATAATTTTCTCTGGCTGTACCAAACAGATTGGAATTTCAAGGAAGTAAAACTTAAGGTAAGAAAAATGATTAAAATTTTCAGGGCAGAGAAGATAACAGTGTGGGGAGTGGCAGTAAGGTGGAGTTTCAGAGAAGACAGAATTCAGGAACATTAAGGAGGTCCATTCATGAGATTAAAAGCCAATGACTGGGACCCTTCACTCTGTGGCAGACACACGCTGATTTGAGATAGTGTGGAAAAGAGATGAGACAAAGTGAACACGAGTTTACTATATTGATACTAGATTGGGCATTTTGTTAACTGAGTAGGGATTCTTCTTGTGATTGAAAGTGATGCTGCTTTACACAAACACTGCAAAGGCTGCTTTAAAGTTCTCTCTAAAGTTATGAAAAAGAGATGATATATACAATACAAAGAGAGAGACAGAAAAAGAAAATATATAAAGTTATTTTTTCTGTTTTCCACTACATTGAATTCAGCTCACTTTGTCATGTTACTATTTCCTGATTTTTCCATTTTAGATATTGTCTATTGACTTTTCACTGTGTACCATGAACTATGGCTGAGGTGGTGAAAGGCATCCCTTTCTATCACCCCATCCCCTTCACACACATGGAAAACCAAATATTCACAAATGCAAAGAATTTCTGCTTGTGTTCCAAGTTTTTACTGAAAAAATATCTGTGAAAATTATTTTGAGCCTTGGATAATGAATTATTCCTCCAAAATGAAAAGGGGTTTTCATTTTTCAGGCAACCAGGAAACTATTAGTCCTTGACATTTTTAACTAAATTCATGGCTTGATTTTTTTAACGTGTTTTGTTTTTTGCATAGCATAGATAATATGAATTTGTGCTGCAAATCCACATGAGGGCATGTTTATTATGATAACTTTGCATGAATAATTATTTGCATTCCTTGACTGTGTGATACCTCTTTACTGCAGTCAGCTAGAGTTGAAAGGTGGGACTTGTTTGCTTCCAGAGGAGATAAACCTGTGGGATCTCTGCTATAAGGGGTTTCCTCCTACTTAACTTTTCACTTTTCTTTTGGTCTGGGCTTTGCCTTTTATTCCCAGCTGCCCATAAAGCAAACCACAGCCTAAACCAGGTTCTGTAAATTACCTCAAAGCAAACATGGCTCTGGAGCTCTGATTACCTCCGTGGGTTCCCATCTTCTCTTATACTTTACCTGAGTAAATACTATCATGCAAAGTTTTTAATGTCTTTACTGAGAAACACATCTATTTCTTCCTAAAGTAATTTGTTTAATTTTTTTACTATGATAGCTTCCTGAGTATGTTTCTTCAAATCATATGTAGACAGACAGCTATATGTTCAACAGGACAGCCTGAGAAACACGTTGATATTATTTCATGATAGTAAGATTTAGCCTACAATAAATAATTAAGACCAGTGTTCCAGAAAGCATCATGCACAAATCTTATATAAATCTCTTTATTGTATATATTTTGTGTGTTTCTGTCTATATGTATGTATGTGAATGCATCTGAGCATACATATGCAAAAGTATACATGAATTTAGCAGTGGTAATTCCAACTTATAAATAAGCAATAATAAACTTCCTAAAATAACTATTCTGAGTACTTGTTATTCATTATAATCTTATAATAGAGTCCCAAATAAAAAGCCTCTAAATTATAAGCCAATCTTTTCAGAGAGTCATAGCTTTTTATAGTACAGCTATCTTGTAAATGAATGTTTCTTGAATTAGAATTCGGGGAGTTTATTTTGTAACAATTCCAATTTTTTCCTTGCCAATGTTGGAAAAACAATTTATTTTTATTATCACAATATAGTCATAAGAATAAATTATATATTTATAGAAAGAATATTTGTAAATATCCTATATGAATCTAGTTTTAGGGGTTACTTTTATTATTAAATGAAACCCTATGTTTAGAATGTAATGGTCCACAACAACAGTCAATTCACTAAATTTATTCAAGGGACCACAATAAAGTTGAATCTACAGATGACAAGAAAACTAAATTATATAGGTGCTTTAGCAAGGATTCAGGATCAGTCAAAATAGGCTAGGGTCAAAGGACCATTATAAAAACCAAACAAAAGTCAATTTGTTTGCTGTATTTGTCACAGAACCTCTTTTTTTCCAGTTCACTTCACAGTGTACTTTTCTTTCTTTTATGACTTTCATAATATTTCAGACTATTTTCCTCAATAAAAGTTATCAGTAAATAAGCAAAATCTACTTTCTATAGTCCTGGCTTTAAAGTATAATAGAGAAACATTTGAGAAAGGTAACTCCATTGATGTTATCTCACAAGGCTAAAATTAATCCCCAAGATTATTTTTCACAGTAGGAACAAATGTTTTATTTATTTAGGTTATACAATTTAACAGATAAAAATAGCCTAGCTTCAGTGTTTATTGTATATAGAAATTCTTTAATCTGCTAACTGATAGAGAAATATAATTCTTTAGCAATATATGTCAGCTTCTCTTCAAAGATAACAAAAAAAAAGAGGAAGAAAAAGGGGAATAAAGGAACAAAGGAAAGAAAGAAGAAAGGAAGGAAGGAAAAGAGAAGAAGGGAGGGAGGGAAGATGAATAGTTGGAAAGGGAGACACAGAGCTTTCCATTTAGGGCAACCAATTCATGATTTGATGAAAAGTTATTTGCAAAATATGAACACTACACAGAGTATTTTTGTATTATGGTATTAAGACTTGAAGACTGTTTTAGGAAATTATAATGTGGCACAAATGAATGGAATACATGAGTTCCTTGGTCATCTATTAAGTCCTCACAGTTTCAGAAACAACAGATAGAGTATGGAGATGAAATGAACTTGAACTTCGTCATCTCTAAATGTGTTGGAGACGATTTTTTTTTTTTGAGACAGAGCCTCAAATTATCACCCTGGATAGAGTGCTGTGGCATCACAGCTCACAGCAACCTCCAATTCCTGGGCTCAAGCGAGTCTCTTGCCTCTGCCTCCCAAGTAGCCGGACTAGAGGTGCCCGCCACAATGCCCAGCCATTTTTTGGTTGCAGCCATCATTGTTGTTTGGCGGGCCCAGGCTGGATTCGAAACCACCAGCTCAGGTGTACATGGCTGGCGCCTTAGCCCATTGAGCCACAGGTGCCGAGCCATGGAGACGATATTTCAATATGCGTCCAGCAGGAGAGATAAAGATGGTGACACACAAAGCCCCGAAAAAATAATCTTTCCAAGTCCATCTCTTACTATTCTTCCAGTCATTGACAAATAACTAAATGTATTCTATCATTCTGAAATTGGTTCTCATTTCCTTTTGAAACATGTTTTCATCATGTCTGTCCATTACTGGCTTTCTCATAGTCTTCTTTTGAGGGGTAATGGGGGATGTCATAAATAATGTTCAATATAGAAGAAAAATAAATAATTGCTAGTTACAAAAATGGTAATGTTTCCAGAGAAATTCTTCTAATTTGAATGAGTAACCAAGTAGAAGTTTGCAGTAAAATATTCAAAGTGGAGAAAAATTATCTCCAATTGACGGTATGTTTCCTGCTCTTTTCAAACAAAGGAGACACTGTTTTGCTTGGAATTTTCTATACCCTCTAAATGTAACTGCAAGAATTACATTTTTCTCTTGGCTAACGCCAAGTATTTTCTTTAATGTTACTCAGGGAAGATGTCCTATCTAAAGTGTTAAGCATCTCTCTCAACATGATCTATTTTGCTTTCTTGTTTTATTTTTTCTTTAGATTTATCACTGTTAATAAACACTTTATAAAATTTATTTTCATATTTATATTTCATTTGTAGCAATCAAGCATTTTATAATTTCTCTCTCTTTCTCTGCCAGAAGCAAAGTTTCTAGATGAGAACTTAAGCTCTCAATTAAAAGATAGTAAATGAATGACTTATTTGTCTTAATAAAATACTACGAAACTCTCAGTTAATTGTTTTGTTGATATTGTTATTGGATATCTGTATTGCTTAGAATAAGTTAAGTTTTGCTGCATTAACTAGCAAGCTCTGAATTAATTAACATAAAATAGGCTTACCATTTGCCCACATTAAATATTCAATAAAGGTCTGTGGAAAAGGGGGTTAACACTCTTAGAGAATATCTTGAGCTATTGTATGTGTTCCCTTAAAATAAAAGGCTGATTGCTATACTCGGTAGTATAAGTGCTTTGATGGGAGGGCCAGACACAGACAAAGGTGCATGACTTCCCAAGGGGAGTACTACCAGGGTGACCATAATGATTTTCACCAACGAGAGATGTAGCACATTTTCCAGGATGACTTTGCGAACTTCCCTGTTGAACCTCATACATTAAGTAAGGTATCTTTAAACAGAAATATACCTGAAACAGATGTGTGAGCAAGTTTTGGGAAATGTTGTGACCATAGGCTAATATGAACATAACTCGTTATTTCTTTTAGCAGCACTGTTCATAATGTGGGGTTTATGGTGACTTTAACTACTTAAAACAATGAAAGTTGATGGTGTATGTTGTTTACTGGTTAAAAGGTAAGTTCTATGATAGATATTAAACTATAATCTTTTTGATTGGCCAAAGAAAACAGAAAACATCTAACATCATTTTATTTTCACAAAACTGACAAATTACCCCAAACTATGAATACCCACGCATTCATAGATACACACGAAAGGAATACTATCAAAAGTAATGTTAATTATAGTTATTGTAAGCAGGTTAAAAATAAACAAACAAAATAATTATTTGGGTGATTCAATATGTGATTGAATTCACAAATTCTGATTTAGTGGACATATATTGTAATTTAGAGATGAAACTAACATATCTATCTATCTATCTACTTCAAAACATTGCCTTCAACTTTGTATGTGCTATTCATTCAAAGAAAGGAAGAAATTTTTACTCTTCAACCTCACAAGGACCAAAATAAGAACATTTAATTTCATAAAATAAAATCTGCATTATTCCATTATGCTTATATAAATTTGAAACAAACAGAGAAATAACCATGATATGAAATTATTGTCTTATCACTTGTCTGTCAAAATAAGCTTTAATATATCTAGTCAAAATGCTTCTCTTTACTTAGCATTAACAAATAACAAACAGTGCCCTCAAGGAAACCAATAAGTGTTCTAAAACAGTAGATATGTTACAAGGTAAATATTTCCATAATATCTTTTATAGTACTGAAAAATTAGTCAAAGAAATTGTAACCTGTTGCAATGACAAATGTATTCATCTTTGAGCAGCTATATTGATATTTTGAATAATGTATTTTATAAATATTTTTCCTGACATTATAAAATTAATATTTAAAAAAATCACATTTGCTGTTGTGTAAGCAAAGAGGAAATCAGCTGTTTTAATGTATTGCCCAGACTGAGCAACAGTATGTAAGGAAAGACCGTAGGAACCCTGCTATAAGGACCTCAATTATATATCATCAAAGACCACATCCCTGGTCAAAAATATAATGCAAAACAAAATGTGTAATAGATTGTCAGCTAGCAACTATTTTCTTTTCTTTTCTTTTTTTTTTTTAGAGACAGAGTCTCACTTGTTGCCCCTGGTAGAGTGCAATGGCATCACAGCTCACAGCAACCTCCAGCTCTTGGGCTTAAGCAATCCTCTTACCTCAGCCTCCCAAGTAGCTGGAACCACAGGTGCCCACCACAACACCCGTGGATTTTTTGTTGCAGTTTGGCCGGATTTAAACCGGACACCCTTGGTATATGGGGCTGGCACCCTACTCACTAAGCCATAGGTGCTGCAAAATAACAATATTCTTTAAATATTTTAGCATATAAACTAAAATTTAGTAAGAGACTAAGAGTTTAATTAATCTGGTTGATGGTATGATTTCATTAATCAACTATTAACTCCCACACCAGTCTTATAATAAACACCATAGGACCTAAATTTAAACAATGCTTTTTCACTTTCTTCTTAATTTTCTACTACATTATCTTTGTTATTACTTACCTTATATATGGGAAAATGTTTTATATTGATTTGTAAGAATGGGCTAAGAAATGATGTCAGAATGCTTTGATTAATTTCTACAGGTCTTCTATATTGAAAAGAAATGGCATTTTTTAAAAATTGTTATATGTTCTTTATTGTAAGGCATTAACCCATCAAAATATTTATTAAAACACAACTATATTTGTTGAAAGATCAAACAGCCACTGCGTAACGTAGGATGTGGGAGTGGAATAGAGAGTAAAATTACTGGAGTGTTCATGCTAAATTTTCAAATCATTTATTTTGGGCCTAAAATTTTCTGTAATGTAGAAATGGCATGTTATAGAGTTATTAGAATTATGCCAGGTTTCAAAAACTCCTTATTAGCTGGTGGCCTTAGTAGTTCACTAAAAATGTTTTTAATTTCTTCTTCTTCTGTAAAATGTTGGTAACTACAACACCTATAGCCTGGGCATGCTGAGTTTATAGGACACTTGTAAATAAGGCAATCACTATAGGGCACTTAGAAAATTGCCAGATATATAGTAACCACTAAAAAAAAAAAAAAATTGCTCTTATTTTTAGTGTCTCTCTGTTTTAGTTCAGGCTGCTATCACAAAGTATGATCAACTGGGTGGTTTAGACACAATATAAATATTTTTTGTCATAGTTCCAGAGACTGTGAAGTCCAAGATCAGAGTGCCAGCATGGCTGGGTTTTTTGTAAGTGCCCACTTCCAGGTTGCAGGCTTCCCTTTGTATCACGACATCACCCCAGAGGGTTCAATATTGTCTCTCTTATAAATGGACATCCATCCCATTAATAAAGGCTCCACTCTGATTATCTAATGATCTCCCAAAGGCCCTACTTTCTAATTCCACCACATTGGGGGGGAGGATTTTAACATATGAATTTGAGGAAAACACAATCTTTTTTTTTTTTTTAACAAGTGAACAGTTTATTAAGAATTAAACAAAGGTATGATGTGATATAGTACAAGCAAGACACTCAAGATAGGTATAATAATACTACTCACACAAAAACTTACCTCAAAAAATACCTCAAAAAAAAATCATAAGACAAAAGAGAAAGCAATTTCATTGTTATAAAGTAAGATATTTCATGCAAAGTATTAACTCTGCCCCCCTAAAGCCCAACCTCCCAACAAACAAAAAACTCTCTGGGAATACCGCTATGTTAACATATTAACCACAGTATAATCATTCATAGGAAAACAGTAATGAAGCAATGAATTAAATGAAATAACAAAGTTCAAATTATCATAAACTCATAGACCACAATGATTTTACAAGACAAGCAATTCCAGAAATCTTATAAACAATAAAAAAAGAAGAAATATTTCTATATCATTCTACTTGATCGGGTTACACATGATATTGAAATTGGAGAAAATATATTGTTATAAAGGGAAATTACAAACATGTTTCACTTATAAAC
>CAUYON010102979.1:0-12323 GCA_963573935.1 Arctocebus calabarensis | reverse complement strand
AAAAGAAAAGACTAGGACCACATGGCTTCACATCAGAATTCTACCAAACCTTTAAAGAGGAACTAGTACCTATATTATTCAACCTTTTCCAAAATATAGAAAAAGATGGAATACTGCCCAACACATTCCATGAAGTGAATATCACCTTGATCCCTAAACCAGGAAAAGATCCAACAAGAAAAGAAAACTACAGACCAATATCACTAATGAATATTGATGAAAAAATATTCAATAAGATCCTAACAAACAGGATCCAGCAACACATCAAAAAAATTATACACATGACCAAGTGAGCTTTTTATCCCAGGATCTCAAGGCTGGTTCAATATACGTAAATCCATAAATGTAATTCAGCACATAAACAAATTAAAAAACAAAGACCATATGATTCTCTCAATTGATGCAGAAATAGCTTTTGATAATATCCAGCATCCCTTCATGATCAGAACACTTAAGAAAATTGGCATAGAAGGGACATTTCTTAAACGAATAGAGGCCATCTACAGCAAACCCACAGCCAATATTGTATTGAATGGAGTTAAATTGAAGGCATTTCCACTTAGATCAGGAAAACCTACGGTGCATCTTAGCAGGGTACTGGTGAAACTTATTAAATGTAGAATATCATTGTCTTCATATAGTGATTAAGAAAATGCCATGAAGTCTATCTCTAACAGTAAGATCAAAATATTTCTGATTGTATATGAAGTAAGCACGTTGTGCCCCATGATTGCACCAATGTACACAATTATGATTTAATAAAATTATTAATAAAAAATATAGTGTAAGCTCATGCAGCTGTAATTGGAAATAATTGGGGATTTTAAAAGTGATTTATTTTTTTCTTTAAATGGATTTGGTTTTAATTGGTTGGCTTTTAAATTACATATGTGTAAATTGTTACATTGCGCTATTAATTGTACGTTAACTGACTTGTAAGATTTTACTTTTTACCCTCTTTACTGAAGTAGAATGACTTAATCTCAAGTGACTAAAGAAACTTTTAAAGAGGCCAACTTTGTGCTGGTTGCTTTTACCTGACATTGGGGACTATGTCTTGGTAAGTCTTATAACCTTCATGGTACACAGCTCAATATTCCTATTATAGAAGGTGTATATAAGATAATCAAGATAAAACCGAGACTCTGAGAAATGCTGGAAAAAGAGGATAGTTTTGTTAGGAAAAAATGTGGGAGTAAGTAGAATGGAGTGGGACAAGTGGTTCTGGGAAGTAGTTAAAATGCAGCATTAGGATAAAGAAGGATTGATATGAAAAGAAAAATGGTGCTTTATTCACCATTTTACGTATGGGTGAATCTAGCTAATATCTTGGAGGGCAGAAGCAGTAGTACTCTATTCTCATAAAAGAAGTTGTTAAAAGTCGATTGAAAAGCCCACGTGTATATTATGAAAGACAGCTGGCAATTCAAATGTTAGGAAAATCAAGTATTCTTGTCTTGAGGTTTTTACAAATTATTGAGCACTTCATATATAGGCACTCAGTTAAATACGTGCTAGTTATATAATTGTGACTACCACTGAGATGGAGCTTGCCTTCTCAAACTTATAGTTTATTAGTTCTACCAGCAGGGACGAGCATGAAAACAGCCATGTTAATCAGTGGAAAAAGTGTTTTGATGGAGAATTTCCAAGTAGTCATTACCTGGTAGCCAGGGAGGACCTCATGGGTAAAATAAGGATGTACAAGACATCTGAGTGATAAGAATAAGGTTGACAAAGGACAAGGGAAAGATGAAGATTGAGGTTATCATTCAAGAGAAGACTATTTGGGGTGAAAGGCAGGAATTTTGCTAAAACCTAAAGAAAGAAAAACCGTGGCATAATCATGGATTTAAATGTCTTTTCTTGTGATCCAAAGATCTGTGTTTAATCAAAAGCTATAAATTAAAGAAGGATGTTTCTCCAAGTGCAAGTTAAATTCAAGTCATTTTAATTTCCCCCTGAATTTCCACACTGTTGTATATACAATTTTCCACCTACCAAAAAAAACAACCAAGTTGACTTTAAGTTTCTGTTCTTTTAAATGAAAACTGGACTTCAACAGCTTTCGTGTATAACTTGAAAAGTTTTAGAATTTTCAGCCAAATTTAGATTTCACTAAATGAGGGAGGAAATTAGTTATAATAAAAGTGTAAAAGACATTTTATGATTCTTTGTAAGCCAAAACAGGATTGTTTAAAGGAGTAGACACAAAAATCTATGAGAAATATCTGCAAAACTGGGGCTTTCATTTTATATTATCCATGGCAAATCAATAAAAACGACCAAAGTAACCACTGTGAACAGACTGTAAAAGTTCTTTTAATTACCTGGTTTATTTCTAATCCACACAAGAAAAATGTGAGGCAACACCCTATAAGTAGTAATGTAATTTTTCGGTATAACTAGCCTAGTACCTCCCATTTGTTTCCATAATTACTCTTCTCCAACACTGTAGCTAATTAGTCCACAAATAGGTTTAATTCAGAGGCTGGAAATATCAACAGCCTATTTAAATCTTGAATGAGCCTAACTTAAGAATTACAGGAAATTTTTTTTTGTTTTCTTTGTGTGTAAGGGTGTGTGCACATCTAAGTGACCACTTTTCTGCTTTGAGACTTGCAAACATTCATTTACATTTCACATGAAATATGAACAAAGTGAGGAAAAAATCTCCTAAATATTTTATTTCAATTAAAAAAGTTCAAATATGTCAGGAAACAGGGTAGTTCTTTAGAAAAAAAATTACTGATTCATTGGGGTGTAGTTTTAACTGGGTTTGATTTTAAATTGGTTGGCTTTTAAGCTATGTAGGTGTAAATTGTTATATTGGGCTATTAATCGTATGTTAACTTTTTTACTTGCAAGATTTTAACTTTTACCTTCTTTACTCCAGTAGAATTACATGCTATGAGGTGCCTGAGTAAACATTAATAAGATGCCAACCTTCTGCTGGTTGCTTCTAATTGACACCGGGGACCATGGCTTAGTAATTCTTTTAACACCCTTAGTACACAGCTCAAAGTTTCTAGTATAGCAGAAACTCTAGGGATGTGTGAATGGATCTGTTCAGTCACTTATAAAGGGAGCTTCTCCTATTCTTTATCACAAAGAAAGTAAATTTTATAATGGGGAAAAGGTCCATGAGAAGTTGCAGAGAGAAAGGGAGTGAGGCTAGAAGATATAACGCTACAACTCCACCATCTCTACCTCTAGTTTCTACCCCCCGTTGAGTTGGAGACTTTTCCAGAAAAGAGTCATAACTGAGTTGGATGTTCAAGTGAGCTGGTAAGGTAAGAAGTAGAGCATACCATCCCAGGGAGAGGAAGATGAGCTGTCATGTGTCTAAAGGACCCCACTTAACTAGGCCCTGTAGTGTTGAAGAACACACTGGAGGGAATAATAATGGATTTAGGAGTGGCAGGGGTCTCCAGGCCCTGCTCACAACATTAAGCAGAAGCCGTTATCTCTCTGCTTTCCTCTCTCCCACGAGACCTGGCCTCCGCCCACTGCACCCCCATAGGTTATGTTGGTTTTACATTCTAGATATTTCTTAGATTTATATTATCCTCTCAATTCTCAGACCACTGCCTTTGGTCAAAGCATACTGGATTATACAAGGTCATACCACCTTGCAGCAACTTTTCTTTCCAATGCATGTTGGGCACTCATTGGATCTCTGGTCAGCCTCACACGCCCTCTAATGGCCCAGGCTAGATCTGTCTTGCTCTACCATGACATCCCCAATGGCAAGCACTGTTCCTCACAAAGAGTGGGGGGCATGAATAAATATTTGTTGAATCAATTAAATCCTTATGTAAATGCAACACAGTCACCCCTCTGCTCCTTTGACTTCAGTTTCTTTCTTGATGCTCCCATCCACTGTTGCCATCCACTGTTGTATGGCAACAGTAGTGCATGGGAGAAAGAGTCCTGCCTTATACATATTCTGTATTCATATAAAAATTGGAGTGTTTATTTGTAAATATTTACTTAAGAAAGTATGCTGACAGGCTCTCACATAACAAGATGTTCTGAAGGCTGCTAAATTTTTAGATGGTATTCATTGATTACATGGCTACTCTATTTCCTGATGCTAAGGAACTTTTTAAATATGCCCTCTTCCCCATTTTTGGAACCAAAGTTGTTCTGAAGCATATTTTCTCTTTATACAACTTAAGGTGATCTGAATTGAGAAAATGTCACCTATATATTGATTGCCCTCCCCTCTAAAACACATTTATTTATCAAAAATTTCTAGTGATGAGATTTTTTTATTCTGTTTTGGTGAGATACACACAGAGTATAAGATTCCTCTGTCTTTCAAAAAGACAGATGTCAGCAGTTTCCCTGATAAAAACAAAGGGATTTACTTCTCCGCTAACATGTTTATCCAAGGGTAATTCATTGGAACAAGCATGACTCAGGGGATTCTGCACCAAGTACATTTTGGATTCTAATCCTGACCATGTCACTGACTAAAATATGAGTCTTATTTCTCACATGCCTTAATCTCTCTGGCAGTGAGGTGAGAATAATAATTTCTCCCTTACACACAGCACTTTGGAAATCCAATGATACATCACAAGAAGAAGACACTTAAAACTGTACCAAATGTTAGCACAGAGGAGCAATTTAAAAACAGAATGAATTTGAGGTGTGCTGTGTGTGCCGGCTACCGGGAGTGGAAGGGAGGAGAAGGAAATCAGCCACTATCTTCCCATCTTCCTCTAAAAGGGGCTATTCACTTGGTTGATGACTCAGACATAGGTAAGTTATTCTTTCACTCAAGTAACATTTGAGAATGTCCGACACTGTCCTAGCCACTGATGATACGGCAGTGGGGAGAAACAGAAAGAAGGAGTCTTTGCTCTCCATGGAGCTTCTCAGGGAAGGCAAAGGTCTAAAAGATCTATATGCACATAGGATGACATGACTTAACACTGAGGTCCCCAACCCCTGGGCAATGGACCTGTATCTAGTCCATGGATAGGTAGCAACTGGGCCACACAGCAGGGGCTGAGCATTGGAATATGAGCAAACTGTATTTACAGCCACTCCCCAATGATTGCATTGCTGAGCTCCACTGCCTGTCAGTGGAAGCATGAGATTGACACAGGAGCACCAACCCTACAGTAAACTGTGCATGCAGGAGATCTAGGTTACTCACTTCATATGAGAATCAAATAAATCCCTGATGAGCTGAGGCGGAGCTGAGGGCATGAACAACACACTTTGGGCATCACTGTCTCCCATCACCCCCAGAAGGGACCATCCAGTTGCAGAAAAACAAGCTCAGGGCTCCCACTGATTCTGCATTATAGTGAATTATATAATTATTTCATCATATGTTGCAATGCAATAATAATAGCAATAAAGAGCACAACAAATGTAATGTGCTTGAATCATCTCAAACTTTTCCCCTCATCCTCGATCCATGAAAAAATCATCATTCATGAAACTGGTCCCTGGAACCATAAAGGTCAGGACTGCTGATGTAATAGCGTCTTGAGACAGCTGGACTGAGGGCATTGACTAAGAATTGAAAGAAATAAATAAACTCAAGAGAGGTTTAGAATGTAGATTCAACACAACTTCTGGAAAGGGGAAAGGATGGTAATGAATCACCCAACTCTACCGCATCTGTTGCATCATAGATTTTTACCATTCTCAAATTTTTAGATATTTTAGAGCACAAAGAGATATCTGATAAAATTAGAAAGCTCTGTCCTAGGCGGTTAGCTACAACAGGTGTTTAAACTTCATTACAACACTTTCTTCACTGAGATCAGGCTCCACGTAGACATCTTGGGATGACTATGTGTAAGCCACAAATGTATTTTGAGCACTTATGAGTCTAATCATTGGTTCACATCTCTCTTGTCCTAGAAATTACTTTTCTAGAGAGATAAGCAACAATTCTGATACATAGAAGGAATGAAAGGATATTGGGGCACAAAAAATAATCTGTGGCAGAATAAGTAATCTACATTTTAATTGGTCTTTCTTTGCATTTGATTGCAGTAATTGGGCATCTGACTGATTTAACAGCCGACTGGAAAATTTCCCTTAAATATTTACTCGAAATCTGCAGGAAAGCTTGCTGAACTTTGTGTAGGCTCCTTGTGGACAATTTGCTATGATGAAAGTTCAGAATGAAAAGACATTACATGACAGAGCCTTATGCACCAGGCCAAATCCAGGCTAGGAAGGAGAAGAGAATTTCTGATTTGGCATATTAATTGTTGAAATGCAAGGAAGATCTGGAAAACTAATTATACATAGGACACTAGAACGATGACCTTTCCATTGATAATTGTCAATGGAAGAAATCTTGAAAGCTATATGTGTCTTAAACATTGTGGAGCAAAATCAGGTCAATAACTTGGCCAGTATTCTACCACAAGGCTTATTTCTAATTAAACCAGAAGTTTACTTCTATCAGATTCTCTTCATCTGGTAGGGAAAATAAAATACAGTGAGGATATTTTAATTCTAGTTTTCAAAAAAATTACATGTTTGGGGGGGAAGAGAGTTACTATTGCCTTATTTCTGTACTATTTAATGGGGAAGAAAAATACTTTGATTTTTTTTCAGTTGGGGGATAGGCCTGGCGCAGTGGGTTACACCTGTAATCCTAGCACTCTGGGAGGCTGAGGCAAGTGAATTGCTTGAGCTCAGGAGTTTGAACCCAGCCTGAGCAAGAGTGAGACCCCATTTCTACTAAAAATAGAAAAACTAGCCTAGCTGGGGTTGTAGTCGCAGCTACTCAAGAGGCTAAGGCAAGAGGAACTGCTTTTGCCCAAGAATTTTGGGGTGTCGTGAACTATTATGCCATTGCACTCTACTCACAGCACAAAGTGAGACTCTGTCTCAAAATATAAATAAATAAATACACAAATAATAAAATAAAACTTTCCTCCATATATTCTTCTGGAGATTTTGGTTATAGTAATGAGTCTAGGGTGTTGGTGGAAGGTAATAGTAACATCTGCCTGGCCATTGACCTATTGCTAAGAGGGGCTAGAATAAAAGCCTGTGGAACTATAGGTGGATAGCAAAGACAGAAGTAATGAAACCCAAACACAGAGAAGACGGTTAAAAACCAGATTCACATCTATGCAGCCATTCTCACACTTTAGTGCAGCTGAGAAGGATCTGGCATATTTTATATAGTGTAAGTTCTGTGCAGTCTTCTTTCCCAGCCACTCAGGAGATTTAGGTACTTTTAGCCAATATACAGAGGAAAGTCTATGAAATAAAACCCCTGAAAGGTATCTAATGAGAAGTACCTATAAGAAAAATGAATATACAATTCTGGGGAATCATTCAAGTCACATTGTGAGTGTGTGCTTGTGTGTGTGTGCATGCACGCATGTGTGTGAGAACATTTTTCTGGGAAAGAAAGCATGATTTCCCCTGATTATTCTCGAAAAATATCTGGTATAGCATGGGGCAGGAAATCCAAACATTTAACAAATACTTACTATGTTCCAGGGATTGTTCTAATTTATTTAGTGTGCACACCTCATGTATCCCCTAAAAGGTGAGTGCTAATATTATCCATAACTTACAAATTGTGAAAAAAAAATGATACAAAGAAGTTAGGTTATAGACCCCCAGCCGCACATTTTGTAAGTGGCAGAGTGATGACCACTAACAGTTTAGACCGGAGCTCCCCCTCACTTGACTGGGTTGTGTCTCCCCACACTAGAATTGATGTTCATTGACTGTTCATTGACACTAGAATCCTGATGGACCCATTTGGATGCTGATTCTGGTGGTGTCAGATGTTGCTGAAATAAATGACTAATTCATCATTTTCAAACATGTGCTGATGATAGATAATCTGCCAATACACAGATGAATGACAAAGTTCTTGGTGGGGAAAAACAAATAAAATCTGCAATCAAAGTCACTCAGTACTCAATGCTATGAGGTAGGACAGAACATGATGTCATGGAGACATGAAGAAGAAATGCGTCCTTCCGCCTTGGAAGGGCTGAGGTGCATTCAGACAGCACATGTCCAAGAAAGGATTCTCAATGGCAATTCATCACAGGATGAGATCGACTGGCCAGGCAGACGATAGAGAAACCATGGAATAGTGTGTAGACATATGTGAGAGAATGAAAGAACACAGGGTATTTCTGTCACTAAGAACAATTAGGTGAGGCTGTGGGTCCATGGCAGGGCTAGAGTCAGGAAGCGGGAAAGGATCCAGAGTGCAGGCAAAGATATGGAGACCAAAGTATTCTGCTTTTCAGGTTAAGGAATCTGGACTTTGTCTTTATTGCCATATAGACACTTTTAAGTGTAGATTTGGATTGCAGAAAGTCCAATCTGACACTATTAGTAATAGTGGAAGGAGAATAAGGCCTTGGGGATGTGAGCTGGGAAAAGTGTAGGGAAAACAATGGTCTCACTACAAACCAAGCAAAGGGTGAGGAGGAGTAGAGTAATGGTAGAGATTGAGTTAACAGGGGAATAAATTAAACAGATTTCACTAAATTTAATAAACTAAATCAAATTTCACTTCCTAAAATATTTCACTAAAATGGTTTTTTGATCATATGAAATTAAAATAGGTGACTATTTCACCTCTTAATTCTTCAAAGTTTCCATTAAAACTAAAAATTAACAGTTGCTGGCATTGATGTGGAGAGAAGGGAACACTTTTACACTGCTGGTGGAACTGCAAATTAATATACATTTTTTTTGGAAGGAAGTATGGAGAATCCTCAAAGAACTCAAACTAGACCTCTCATTTGACCCTGCAACCCCAGTACTAGGTAGCTACCCAGAAGAAAAAAAAAAACAAAACATTTTATGATGAGCACATTTGCACTAGACTGTTTATCA
Organism: Arctocebus calabarensis; assembly: GCA_963573935.1. Classification (NCBI taxonomy): domain Eukaryota; kingdom Metazoa; phylum Chordata; class Mammalia; order Primates; family Lorisidae; genus Arctocebus; species Arctocebus calabarensis. Next base: position 3,461 of record CAUYON010102979.1, on the reverse strand, counting down.
AAGCTCAATTTACAATCACCAAAATGTGGAAACAACCTAAATGCTCAGTAGCCCAGGAATGGATTAATAAGCTTTTGTGTATGTATACCATGGAATACTGTTTAGTCATTAAGAGACATAGAGACTTTGTATCTCCTATATTAACCTGAGTGGAGACTTTATATATATTAAAAGAGATAGAGACTTTATACCTCCTGTATTACATTCTTCTGAGTAAAGAGTTGCAAGAATGGAGTGGAAAGAATCCAATGTACTCAATTAAGGAAGTAGAGATCTAATACAAGGAGTGGGGTAGAGGAATGAGGGATGGGGAGATGGGAGGGGAGAGGGATTGGAGGGTCATGCTGTGTAGGTGTATGGCAACCTCTTGGGGTTGGAACACATTATAAAAAGGGACTTTACCTAACAAATGCAATCAGTGTAACCTAATTCTTTGTACCCTCAATGAATCCCAAACTATAAAAAAAGAGAAAAAAAATTAAAATTGAGAAATTTGTTTAATTTGCTTGACACAATGTTCTCCAAATTACCACAGACTACTTTCCTCCTCTCTGGGCTCCTCATTCCACCTTCCTTTTCTTCTTCTTCCTCCTCTTCTTGTTTGAAATTCCAAATAATACCTGCTAACAGACCACCAAGTTTATAGTCTGTGGAATTAAGTTAATTGAAAACTTAGGAATGAGCAATATTTTGGAATTAAAATCTTCAGAACTTGATGACACTGTAGTGTTGAACAACAGTGAAGTTTTTACCGAAATTTTTGTTTATAAAATGTACATTTTGTCCTCATGGCATAAAGGGAAGACTCAGCTTTTAACTTACTGAATTTCAGATGCTTGAATAACATCTGAGAATGCTTCAGTCCATCAAATGTTCAAAAATTTATTTCAGTTTCAAGAACTAGTTTAATAAATTATCCCACACATGAACACACATAGACATGCATGTATTTCTCAGAAGTACATATGAGTAAGAGGATTATTCATTATGCAGACCATAAAAGACCATCTTCCCCAGGAAATTGTACTTTTTTCTTTAAGGCTTTCTGTCTGTAGACACACAGACATACACAGTTCCAATGAAAGTAGTGTTTTTAAAACTTAAAATCTCAACCAAGGAAAAAGAAACTATCTTCAACAAGTTAAATTTTGAAAATTTGATGTAATAAACTTTTTTCTCCAAAATAAATCTCTAGGGAAGCATTTTGCACAGGTAGAAATAAAAAAAAAACTGTTTATTACCATTCATATCACTCAGAAGAAGCCAGTAGTCTGTCAGGGTGATGTCAACCATGAGAAATTCCAATTCAGAATAGTAATCTTTCGAGAAAGATAAACGTAATGGAAATATTGGCTCAAAATTGAAATGCCCCTAAAATGTTGCCACATTAATGAGATGTATATCATAGAAAAGAGGGTTTCACCTGAGTAATCTCGAGTGAACAGGTCAAACTGCTTATGTAGACTAAACTTCAGAGCTTTTCCTAGAATAATAATGATATACATAGTGTATTTGTTTAGGAACTTACCTAAGTCAGTAATATAAATCAATCTAGAATCATATACATTTGAAAGAATAGAAGATGAGGAAGATTAATGAAGACAGAGATGATACACTTAGAATAAACTTACTTGGTAATTCAGAATAGAGATACAATTCATGATTTTAGGGTTTCCTCCAGCCTCAGCCTGTGCTCAGCTCCAGCAAAAGACTAGCTATGAAGGAAAATCTTTAAAGACCATTAGCACAGAAATGAAGCATTCTCACTGCTATATTCAGAAGAATTGAAAAGACACATTTTAAACAGAGGTTCTTTTGAGAGAAAGTGGGCAGTTACACGAAACATTTTATATCCGGATAAAGTTCAGAAATATCTCTATTTTCCATTATTAGGGAAGCTATATATAATTATAAAACCTAAAAACATTAGGTTAAGTGCTATTTTATTGGTTATTAAAGTAGAATTAGCTACTTTATCAAATTTTATATGTCTACGTATAATTAAATTTATAAAATAATAGCCTTTCTTTGCAACATTAATAAAAATACTTTGGGAGGGGAAATTCATAGACCTAATCACAGATAAAGTGAAATACCAGAACTCGTACTGTGTCCACAGACATGGACATGACGTCTAATCACAGCTTTGTCACTCACCAAACTGCCAAACAATTCATGAGTTGGCCAAAGGATGGAATGACCCCGAGCTGTTTTTGTCATTGATAATAGATGGGATGTGGACCAGTCCAAGGTTTTCCAGTCTGTCTGTACATGAAGAACACCTAAGGAGATTTATACAGTGTACATTTCCAGAAAACCTCCTACATTGATTCAGGTGAGCTTAGAATCTTGTTTTTAACCCTTACACAAGGTATATATAAATCTTGTATAGTTGAATATATAACCAAATGGAAACATACCGGATTAAAAGAACTGTGAAATTTCTTTCTTCTAAATTCCATAGTGATTATTTAAAATCCTATATAGCATTGGGAAAAGGTGTGGGAGGTGAATATTTTCTCAATTACATATTTAATACTTAATCACAAAATATGTTGAAATTGCTATAGAGTTCACCCCAAGTTTTTACTGATAATTTTGGTGGTTAAAACTTATAACCAATTTGGAGATAAAAGGTTCCACTCTCCACCTGTTCTGGAACCACAATGTCATTAACACCAGGGAGAAGGATATACAAACATCTTGGATCCTGTCACCTTTGCTCCTGGCAACCAGTTTTGTATTATGTACAGTCATAAATATATAAATTATTACAGCCTTGACTGAGAATAGTTTGGCAATCTGTGCTAAAAGATTTAAAATGTTCAAACTGAGCAAGTAATTTCACCTCTTTGAATTTAAACTAAGGAAATAATCAGGCCAGATACATAACGAGCAGATATAATGAATTGGCATTATTTATAATCGCAAAAAATAAGTTGGAATTAAGCAAAATGTGCAACACGAGATTTAAATCAGTGTTTTCTAAATAACCTGGGGAGCTTGTTAAAAACAGAGAATCTTAAGACACTTTCCAGAAGATCCTGATGCTGTAAATCCAGGAGAAGGCTCATGGCTGTATATTTTTTAACAAATTCTCTAGGTGATGTTTACGATCTGGTAAATTTGGAGATCATTACATTTGGTAAATGATGTTAAGAAATAAAATACCACATAACTATTAGAACAATGTGCTATATATATGTTTATATTGCCGTGAAACACTTTTAGGATATGTGCTAGATTTTTTTATAAGCACCTATTTTGTTAAATAAGGAATGCATTTATTGGGAAGGTGGATCGGGAAGGGTTTAGTAGTGTTATTTCTTTTTTTTTTTTTAATAATTTTATTGAATCATAATTATGTACATTGGTGCAATCACAGGGCACGATTCATATACATTCAGAAATATTTTGATCATACTGTTACAGATATCCTTCATGGCATTTCCTTGATCACT
>CAUYON010102977.1:0-17399 GCA_963573935.1 Arctocebus calabarensis | reverse complement strand
TTTTTTAAATAAAAAAAACTTTTTTTTATTTACCACTTACAAGATATATCTTTTTTTTTTTTTTTTTTTTTTTTTTTAGAGACAGAGTCTCACTTTGTCACCATGGGTTGAGTGCCTTGGCGTCACAGCTCACAGCAACCTCCAGCTCTTGGGCTTAGCCGATTCTCTTGCCTCAGCTTCCCAAGTAGCTGGGAATACAGGCACCCACCACAACACCCGGCTATTTGTTTGTTGTTGTTGCAGTTTGGCTGGGGCCAAGTTCAAAACCGCCACCCTCCGTATGTGGGGCTGTTACCTTACTCACTGAGCCACAGGTGCCGCCCCATGACATATCTTTTCCATTGTTTTATTGTAATTCTGCTTTTGTCTTTGCCTATAAAATTTGTATTTTGTACAGAACATATAATTGGATCATGTTTTTGTACTATCTGCCTATCAAATTATTCAGTGTAATTATTAATAAAGCAGGATTTATTTCTGCAATTTGCTGTTTGGTTTTTATTGCTGTTCCTTTTTGTTACTCTCTTCTCTTTTTTCTGTGTTAAATATGTATTTTCTAGTGTACTATTTGAATTCCCTCTTTTTTATGGTAGTTTAGGTATTTTCTTAGTGGTTGTCTTGGAGATTACAAAGAGCACCTTCATAACAACCTAGTTTGAATTTATATCAATTTAATTTACTATTATATGGAAACTCAATTCTTTCTCTCCTCTCTTGTACTATTGTTTTCATACAAATTAAATATTTCTACTTAAATCTATCAACACAGTTTCAGATTGATTGTTTTGTGCAGCTGTCTTTTAAATCAACAGAAAAAGAAAAAGTGATATATAAAAAAAATTATGCTAACTTGCATAGTAACCATTGCTGGTGCTACTATTTTTCCACATGAATTGGAAGTACTGATTAATATCCTTTCATTTCAGTCTAAAGAGCTTTTTTTAGTATTTCTTGCAAACAAAATCTGCTGGAAATAAAGCCTCTTAGTTTTTGTTTATCTGGCAGTGTCTTAATAACTGCTTTCTTTTTGAAGAAAATAGTACTGGGCATCGAATATTTGGCTGGCAATCATTTTCTTTGAGCACTTTTCATATATTATTCCACTCACTTCTACCCTCTGTGGTTTTTGTGAGGAATCAGCTGTTGTTCTTATTGATGATTCCTTGTACATAATAAGCTGTTTCTCTTTTGCTGCTCTTAAGATGTTTTCTTTAATTTCTCCTTTGGACATTTTGATTATGGTGTGTCTAGATGTGGAAGCTTTTGATTTTATTGTACCTGCTGTCTTTGGAGCTTTTGAGGTATGTAAATTAAAAGTTCCCATCAAATTTTAGAAATCTTCACCATTATTTCTTCCAGCATTTTTTTTCTCTCTTCTCTCCTGGAACTCTCAAAATTTACATGTAGATGTGTTCAATGGTGTGCTACACTTACATTGCACAGTTATGCCATTATTTCTAATTTTTTTTGTTACATTCCTTGGACCAAATAATTCCAATTATCCTATATTCAAACACACTACACCTGTCAGTTTTAATCACCTATTGAACCACTGTAGTGAATTGTGCTTTTCAACTCTAGCATTTCTATTTGGCAATTTTTTTAATTGTATGTTTATATTGATGCATTCTTTATTTGGTCTACATATAAACCTTCAGTTTTTTATGGTTTTCTTTAGTTATTTGGGCATATTTTAAGTAGCTATTTTAAAACTTTTGTCTACTAAATTCAATGTCTGGGGGTTCCTCTTGGACCATTTCTTTTCTCTCTTTCTTTTTTCTGTATGTGGGCCATAATTTTATGTTTTATTTCATGTTTAATATTTTTTTTTGTTAAAAACTGAATACTTTAAATTCTATGATGAGGCAAGTTTGGAAAAGGAACTTTATACCCCCAGTTCATTGTTGTTATTATTGTTTATTTTTGCTTCCCACCCCAAGGTTCATTGTTGTTATTATTGTTTGTTGTTGTTTTGATGTTATTACTGTTTGTTTGTTTAGTGACTTTCCTAAATAAAGTCTTTGAAGTCTTTATTCTTTGCCTATGTGACCAGGGAAGTCTCTGTTCAATTACATCAGTGGTCAAGTAGTAATTTGACATGAATTTTTGTGAACCAAAGAGACTTCCAAGCTTTAATGAAGGTGCATGTGTTGGAACACTCTGGTAAGCAGTGTATAAACACCACATTATTCTTTGCTTTCTCTGTCTACAGAAGCCTCAAGAACTCATTTTCTATCACGAGTCCAGGTATACACGTGAATGTGGTCTTCTACAATCCCAAGAAAATACCTGAGCTTTCGATGCTCCTTAGGGTCATCTCATTTATCAGCTTTTCTTTTAATTTTTTCAGTCGGTATCCATGCCACTTACACACTGCCTTCAGCAGATGTGTTACCACTGATTTTTTTTTTCAATAAACATCAAGGAAAAAAGCTGTTTACATTGAACAAGCTCTGAGTCAGTTCCAATAAAGACAAGTCATGTGTGGGGAGTTCAAGCAAACTGATAGGTGGGTCTAATAATGATAGATGTCTGGAAATGGGGTGGTTGGGAAATCTGCAAACCCATTCTTTCATCTCTAGTGGCTGGTTGCACACTAATTTTCATGGCTCCTGTGGTTATGAGATTGTCAATTTCCAAAGCCTCCTTGCAGCTGGGAACAACAGAAGGGAAATAAAGTAAGTTAAAAATCACGTCAAGCTCAATGTTACTAAGATTCAGCTGTTTTTCTTGATTAACCCTTTCTTAGAGTATTACCTAACTTTGGTTAATTCATGAAGTTCTATAAAGTTGATTTCAATGATTTTCACCAGTGTTCTCACTGCTTTTATAGAGGAGTAAATGAACTGATATTGTTATCCATAATTTTTCAAGCATAATATTAATTTTAATAAGCAGACATTGTCACTAATAACTAAAAACATAGTTGTAATATGTAATTATATCTCTAAATGTGCTAAAACCTAGATTATAGACTAGTCATAACTGTTGTTTCTAAGATCAATAAAATTGATCAAACAAATTTGTTTTCTACAAAATAATATTTAAGAATTATGCATACTGGCAATTTCTTTGTATCCATGCCCAGTAATTACATTAAAATAACATTTGCTGTCTGACTTTTGTATTTCTTATGAAACTTATATACACTAGCACCTAAATTTTGTCTCATAGAATAACTTTATTGACTTGCAATAAAAATCTGTTCCTGATAGTTTGTGACAAGGCTTATTTTTGAAATGTTTTTGTATCTCATTGATTATTCTTAAAACAATATCATTGCTCAATTAGACCGAAGATATTATTTTATTTGGATTTTTTCATTTTTTGTACTAATAACCCCTCTTACATATAGTAAGATTAGTTTTCCTCCAATGTTCAATGACTTATGAGTGTTAGTACTTATGCTGGTTTTTGCATAAAATTGATGCCTTTTCCTTTTGAATAGAAGGCTTATAAATATTCAAAAAAAATTCCATGATTTTCCTCTGAATATCAGAAAGGTATACCTTTCCAATCCTAACAAGTTATTGACTTCATAGAAAGGATATTTTGGAAAAGCAAGAACTATGAATAGAGATATAAAAATAATTTTATTCATTCAACCCAATGTCAATGCTTAACCTTAACCATAACACAGAGGAGATGGTTTAAAAATATAGTTTTGCATAAATTCAGAGTAATCACAACGGACAACAAAAATTAAAGACCAATATAGGTGTGTACAGTTAGTGAATCAAATACTATTACTTATGAATATAATTTCTCAAACAGTAAATTCTTGGAAATGTTCCAAGTGAAAATATATTTTCCTGATACAATAATTGTAGATGTGTACAATTCAGTGTATAATAAATACTTTAAATATCATTTATTGATAATAAAAATGGATATTCTAGGATCAGGAAATCATAGACTGTTATTTAACAATATGAATATTCTATATGACATTATATTGTCATGTGGGACAATTCATGAACAAGGCTTTCTCCTGCATCAGGGGACATTTGGAAGCCCACATCCATGCTCTCTAAATACAAATGCACCTTTCAGTCACTGGGTGATAAGGAGTAAGTTAATTTTCCAAATTCACTAGCCTAAATAATGTTATAAAACTAAAAATGACAAAAGTCAAATTTTTCAAGGTAATGAAAGAAGTAGAAATGATTACTAGAGGGACACAGTGTTAGGTATAATCTAGGACTAATATGATGTGGCAGAAAACCAGTTCATTTCCTTAGTTATGCTTCTACTACAGATGTAAAAAATCTTGAAAAATATAACATTAAAAATATATATCTGGCTTCAAAAATGAGAAAAGGTTATCCTCAGGTCCTAAAAATAAAGGTAGAACTTAGATCGAGAAAAAAGAAGAAGGACCTTCGTCTGCAGCAGATGCACACACACACATGCACAGTCGTTCTCATGAGTGGACGGTTGGGGGAGCATTGAATATTGATTAGAAAAGAAAATGGACAAAGGCAGATCATATGTTATAATTGATAAATTATGATGGGCAAATGGACACCAAACTCATACTAAACCTCGAGTAGCAGGATAAACAAGCTTATCAACTAGACACGATACAGTGAATTTTCCTTACATCAAATGTTAAGAATTTTTTAATACCATCAGAGAGAAAAAAAGTTTTCCAAAATAATAATAATAAAATATTTACAGCAGACTTTCAACAGATGGCAGGAGACAGTGTTATTATGTGTTAAATTTGCTGGAGAAAAATAATGATGAAGCTAAAATTCTATATCCAAATGAACCATATTCAAGACAAAAGCTATAATAATGGTACTTTAGGGAGAGAGTGAATTTATTACTCACAGGTTGTTAATTTAGATAAATTCTAAATAAAAGTGTTACTCAAGATACTTGTAATGGATCCCCAAATTTGAGAGAAATAAGATGCAGGAAATGAAAGAACAAAGAAATTTATAAAAGTATCAGGATGATGATAGATTTGAGGACATGATCAGAGGTTCCTGATAAAAGATTATTTTTCTTTTTTGATTTAAAATAATATTTCCTTCATTTTTTTTTATTTTCCTTTTTATTCTTATTTGAAGTTCACATGCCTTACTGAACTAACTCTGCTCATTAGTCACTCAGAGCTGATTTTCCTGAGTAGGCAGGACATCTGTGAACCCGCACTTCCCAGCCTGCGTGGTTTCAGCGCGGTTTTCTTCAATTACAGTCCTGGATTCTCCCCATTCCCTTGGTTCTCTCACCCGTGGGTCAGCACGGGTGTTCTGGTAGCCACCCCCTCCCATGATGATCTCTTGGGCTCTAGCCACGTGGTGTTTCTCTTTTGCCATTATCCCTGGTGTTCCTTCACTCTTGTGTTCCTTCTCATTTCGCCCACTTTTCAAAAACGATCTCTATTTCATTATCAACTCTTCCTTAGTTCTCTTAGCTCTTTTGTCAAATCTCCCTTTCCTGTAATCATCTTATTTATGAGTCTGTAACTCCAGCACGTGCTTTCATAAAATGCATTGATTTTGCAATTTATTTTACCTCATCTTGCAATATTAAGTTACAGATTATAACCTCATCCAGAGATTCTCTCTGAGGTCATGTCTTTCTCTGACCGCCTTGTTTTGCAGGGCTGTCATTCTGCTTAGTCTTCAAATGGTTTTTATAAAACCTTTATGGGTTGCGACTATAATATTTTCTCTTGCTCATGTTTAAGGGAGCTGAGTTTTCTTTTGTTCTCAGAGGGCAGGTGGAACTTAGCAACGCTGCGGGCTACCCCACTGCACCGCTCTGGGGTTCTGCAATCCCCACCTTTTGTCATTAGGCTGTTTTTCAGAAACATGCATAAAACATTTTGAGATATTCCAACTCCACTCCCTCTCCACCTTTTCTTTGGATACCCTTTCTCGTCCGGCTTTACTGTCTCCTTTAATGTGTCTTCTATAAAAATTGACTTGAGTGGGGCTTTTCCTTGGAAGAGTCTTTGACTACTCAATTCAGAGAGTTCCTGAGACCCAGCCCGGCCCAGCACTGACTCTCCAGGACTCTGAACACACACACACTCTCACACACACACATGCACTTTCTTATAACATTTCAGTGGGAGGTATAACCTCCAGTGCGATTTCTCTTCCCTCTCCTTTCACTCAGCTCTTCATTTCTGGAGGCATCAGAGCTTCCTCTGCCAGATTATGGGGTCCCCTGTCAACCTCCTGAGAGTGCTGATGCCGCTGGACTGGCTGGATTTCCAGTTCTGATGCCGTCTAGTTCTTTCCAGTCTGTTCTGCTTTCCAGGAGAGTGGTGTCTATCTAGGCACATGCCAAAAGGTGGGCTCTGTCACCTTCAGGCGCCATTCACAAGGAGAGGGGCCCCACTGGACGCAGCCTCCCCGTTCACTGTGGGGCTGGCTGGTCCCTGCCCTGTTGGAAACTCTTCTGTCCCCGGAGCTAGAGTCTTGCTCTTATTAAATTCCTCTGCCAATTCTTCTGGGTAGATACTTAGTAATGGGATTGCAGGAGGAAATGGGAGGCCAACTTCTAGATCCTTGAGAATTCTCCATACTTCTTTCCAAAAAGACTGTATTAGTTTGCAACAAAAACATTTGCACTAGAATGTTTATTGCTGCCCAATTCACAATTGCCAAGTAGAGGAAGCAGCCCAAATGCCCATCAACCCATGAGTGGATTAAAAAATTGTGGTGTAATTATCATTTAATACTATTCAGCCATAAAAAGATGGAGACTTCACATCTTTTATATTAACCTGATAGAGTTGAAATACATACTTCTTAGTAAAGTATGTCAAGAATGGAAAATAAGTATCCAATGTACTCAATATTATTTTGAATCCAATGTAAAAACACAGTCTCTTACCAATGATAAAACACAAATATAGTCTGACAGAGAGGAAAGGGGGTTGGGGGGAGGGGGGAAGGAGGGAATGTAAGAAGGTGTTTGGTGGAGGAGCGAAGGGATTTGGACTAATGTGCACAATGCAAGGGTACATTTCTAAACTCAGAGTAAACTGTAAATGTCTTACCATAAAAAATAGATAAGGTGATGGTTGCATTAATCAGTTTGATTTAAGCATTCTATATTATATATCAAATCATCACATCACACCCTATAAATGTATACAGTTAGGATTTAATAATTTTTTTAAAATTTCTTGTGTCATTTCCGATCCCGTGGCCTGTGGCCCCAGCCCATCCCTCTGCTGGGTCTTTTTCGTCCTCAGCAAGGTGCATCTGGCCTTGAGCACAGCTGAATCTAATAGGTAACATTTATTAGAAGTCAGGGTGGATAATAGGAATGGTTATCAGGGACATTTTTTTATGTGTGAAACGACTGGGCCATTTCTGTAAGAAAAAAATATTAGGTACCTTTTTACTGTTTTATCAAATCATGTTAATTAAAGTGAATTCTATTTCATGCCTGATGATAAATCTAGTCAATAATTAATACTAAGTGACTCAAAGAATGAAAACCTCAGTATGTAGAGTAGAAATATTCAGAAATATTTTCAAAATATATACCCAAACTGCCAAGAGCAATGGATGCTAAACAGAAACAAATTTTCTAGGTGAACTATCTATGAGACAATATCTAGATAGAATGCTTTACCTGGAGAAATGCCCTGATAATTCAATGTTTCATTTTTTGTTCATTTGTTTGTTTTGTTTGCTTTGAGACAGAGTCTCACTCTGTTACCCTGGGTAGAGTGCTGTGGTGTCATAGCTCACTGCAACCTCAAACTCCTGGGCTTCAGCCACACTCCTGTCTCAGCGTCCCTAGTCCTGTAGCTAGCCCTATGGGCACTCCCCACAAAGCCCAGTGAGGTTTTTTTATTTTTAGTAAAAAAGGGATTTCACTCTTTCTCAGGCTGGTCTCAAGCCTCTGAGCTCAAGCAGTCTACCTGCATCAACCTCCCAGAGTGCTAGGATTACAGGTGAGAGCCTGGCCTTTTTTTTTCCCAAAGAAATTAATTGATACCATCCCATAAAAAGAAAGTGGTATTTCCCACCTCGTCCCACACACAAAAGGGTCCTACCAAAATCCTTTATAACTTCATAAATTAAAATCAGCAATCTATTTGGGAAGGCACTGGCTGAAGCAAGGTGCTCTATTCTAACCAGTAAAATTTGGGTCACTTTGTTTCTTGTGATAAAATGTGAGGGTAAACTAGCACTTCTTAAAATGTTTTCTTTGAGGCAAACTGATTAGAGGGTCACAGACTCAGTGTAGCAATTGCCAAGGAACTCTGCTGGTGAGCAGGCAGGTGCCATATCAGTGGAGTCCATGGGCCCACACACCAGCCAAGGAAAACAACTTCTGCACGGCCAGCTCAGACACCTTGTAATGCTTTTTAGTTTTCATGTACTGTTGACAAGATTCCATAAAATATTTGCCAAAATCTATTTGTGACTGTGTATGCTTAAGTCAGGTTGTATTCTTATTTAATTTCAAAGTAAAATCTTTCTTGGTCAACTTAATCTTCTTATCTTAAATCCCCCCAAAATTTAGTAATGCAATTATGCAATAGTGGTCTTAAATCTTTATTTTCTTCTTTATTAGCACTAACAAATTTGATACATAGGAACCACACATATCAACATGAAATGATGTCATGTATTAGTAATTCTTCCTCTCATTGTGAATTCCTAAGAGAAAAATAATCCACATATTATTAAAATATAATATTTATTTTGTATTGTAGATGTGCGTGCATCTGGGAATCCATTAAATTTATATACTTTAAAGATTTGTGTACCAATCCCAAATATGTAGAAGGATACATTTCTCAACAGAATAGTCCTTAAGATAACGCTCAAGGAAGAGATATTTCCATGGTAACTTACAATGAGTGTGACGTAACAAACTTTTTATAATCACCTGATGAGATATTTTACAGAGCCAACTTAAAATACTTAATGGATGGTGATTTATTATTCATTTTAAAGCTGTAAAACTTGGTCCCACTGCACATCTATTAATATTTAGGGAATGTAAATTAGACATTTATTTACTTTCTCTTCTATAGTGATATACTTTAATTACATTTTCATGACTCTAAATTTGACTACTTTGCAAAGCTCCTACATGTGTCGCTGCAGAGAAGCAGGTAGAAAGCTCTTGGGTGGGGAGTGACAATAACAGCAGATGTTTGAAAAGATCGAAGGGCCGACTGGTGCGTGTTTGCGTGTTTCTGAGACCAAAGAGCAAATTATTTTTTAATGTTAGTTATTAAAGAACAATGCTATCTCTTTATTTAAAGGACACCAAAGTGGCATATTTTCATTAGAGGTATTTTTAGATAATTGAAACTTAAAGGAATAATATGGTTTTGTTAAGAATAACATATATCCTGAATATAACATCTCTCGATGTACAGAGTATTCTGCCTGTCAGTTTTCAAAACCTAAAAAGTTATATTGATGTATTTTAAACAAAAATGTGACAAACAAGGTTTGTGGCTCACAAGTTGAGAATTATTTCCCTTCAGCGGAGCATTGAAAGATGAAAACAAATACTTATTGCGTAGAACATGTAAAAGATAGATTTTAATGACATTTATTTTATTCCTACTGGATATTTGGAGATCACCATGGCTGTATCAGTCCTCCTCTATCTACAAGAAGGTAAATTCTCCAAGATGAAGAATGTCTATATTTTAAAAGGCTCTGTGAGGAGTTCTATCTCTAGTACTGGCAGAGTGGGTCAACCATACACCCTTCCTTCCACCGAGGACAGCTAATAAACCTGGGCAAGAAAAATAAAATGTGTGCAGCACATCAAAGACATCAGACTGCTAATTAGAGAATAATTATTAAATTGAGATTCAGGATAAAGCAAAAGTTCAGAATAAGGAACCCAGCATCAGAAAACACTTTCTCCACAGGGCTCCTCAGAGGTTACCCTGTATCTTTGTCAGAATAATGTACTAAAGATACAAATATTAAATTTTGGGTCTGACAGCAGAAGGAGATGGGCTTGTATATTTTGAGCTAAAATGCCAAAAGTTTGAGCAGTATTATAAGGGAGAATTGAAAATAAAGCAATCATTACCTGGATTATATCCCTGCTTCAAGATGTGGGGGAGGAGGATCACAGAAGAACATAGCAATTTTAAAATAAAAAACTAAATAATTATATTGCCTGTGAGGTGGAATCCAAGTTTCAAAGAAAGGACAATATTGTTAGAATGACTAAGAAGTAAAACAAAACAAACCACTCTATTTTAATTAAACATATATAAATCATAAATTTGCAGAAAGTTTAAGAGTCAAAGAATGATAAAAGACCTGTATCTCATGCTAGCGAAAGCTGAAGAATGAAAAAAAAATTTTGTTCACCAGAATGGATTCAGCAGAAACACTTTGGAATTCTAAATTATTGTGGACCTAAAAACATGGCCTCAAAATATAGAAAGCATGCAATTGACCAAATGTGAATGGATAAAGACAAAGCCACAATCACAATGAGAGATTTACTTTCCTTTTTTTGGTAACTGATGAAAAAATCACAAATATTGCTGAAGTGTGTAAGTTTTAAACAACCACTGACAACTTGTAGTCAACTCCCTCTTATTAAGGTACATAAAGTGCTGAATTCACAAATGTGAAATGCACATTCTGTTAATAACATGGAATTTCTGAATATGTGTGTAGGTCATAAAACAAGTCTCAAAAAATTGAAAAATTGAAATTATAAAAAGAACCTTCTTTGACTATAATTTAATTGAATTATAAATAAATAACAAAAGGAAATACATATAAAAATTAAAATACATACCTCCCAAAAAGTCTTAGGTCAAAAAATTTGAACTGAATAATAAGGTGACTGTGCAGAAAAAAGTGTGGCATTCAGCTAGACGTTGTTTAGAGGGAAATTTATAGTCTTCTATGTGTATGTCAGGATAGAAGAGAGGTTGAAAATCCCAAAAGGTTAGAGGGGAAAATACTGCAACAAATTGAATGCAAAGAGACCAAAATGAAGTACAAATAATCAGTAACTGAAATGAATAGGAGGCAAGGGGGTGTATGTAGCTCAGGGACAGAGCATTTGAAATGAATATGGCCAATTCACTTCACATCATTTAACATTTTGAAGTGGTAAGATAATAATATGGAAAAAATCATAGCTTTATCCCAAAGAGTTAAAATACACTAGGGGTTATTCAAAAAGTTTGTGGAAAAATGCATACTATGGATAAGTTATGAATAGAGTCTCATTTTTTTTGCAACAAAATAAACTGATACTGACTTGCCATGGCGTGTCTGCTAGCATCTAGTTTGAGGTTCTAAAAAGGACAAAACTTCAGTTTGAAAAAGCCCCTATCAGAGCAGCATGAATTCTCTTAAAATGCAAGCAAGAACAGCTACCAAATTTATGATGAAGCTGGTGGAAGAATGAAATCTTTGAGGCTTGATGGAATGTTTATGAAGAAGATGCCCCAGACCAGCAGTTTATAAACGGACGGCTCATTTTGAGAGGGCGGAGATGACCCTGCAGGTGAAGCTCACGGAGAAGACTGTCCACACCAACCTGTGAGGGAAACTTTAATCTCGTTTGTGCTCTAATGAAGAGGAATGACGATTAACAACAGAAACCAGAGCCAACACCACAGACATCAGATTGGTTCAGATTACACAATTCTGACCAAAAGCTTAAAGTAAACTTTCCACTATAAAGGTGCCAACATCATTGCTCCAGACCAGCTGCAGACAAGAGCAGAGCATACAATGGAAATTTTCAACAAGTGGGATCCAAATCCTAAAGCATTTCTCCACAGAACTGGGATAGGAGAGAAACATGGCGGGCTTGCACCATCCCGGGGACAAAGCACAATCAGACACTGGCCTCCGAGAGGTGGAAGAGGTCTCATCAGGGCAGAAGCCCAGCTATCAAGAGCAAAGATCAAGGCAGTTTGTTGGGATCTCAAGGCGTTTTGCTGGTTGGCTTTCTGGAGGGCCAAAGAACAATAGTATCTTCTTATTGTGGGAGTGTTTTGAGTAAGTTAACCTATGTCTTAACAGAAAAATGCCCAGGAAGGCTTCACCAGAGAGTCCTTCTCCACCACAGCAATGCTGCTGTTCAACCTCTCATCAAGCCAGGGCAACTTTATGAGAATTTTCATGGGAAATTATTAGGCATTCACATTGATTCAGTCCCTTCTCACTTCTTCCTTCTTGATCTTATAACAATTTTTATTCCATGATGGTTTGAGAAAATACAAGGAATGATTTCTATTCTTTTAAATTTGCTGAGGTTAGACTTGTGACCTAAGCTATAACAATTTTTAAAGGGCATCCGTTTTTCTTCATTTAATACTATAAAAGAAAATGCATTGATATGGTTAAATTTCCAAGACCCTCAGTTCTTTAAGGATGGACTAAATGACTGCGATTGTTGCTTACAAAAGAGTCTTGGCCTCAATAAAACTTACGTTGAGAAATAAAGTTCACATTTTTCTTTTAACTTCCTAAAGTTTCCTCATATATGAAATATAAACATCTTCAAGAATATACCATATCTTGAATATGGTTCAAGTAGATGTGATGAATTTCTTATATTTATTCATTTGAATTTGTGATCAAGAAACTTTGCAAACATGCGTATGCACCCACATGCACACACACGCATGCACACAAGCATGTCTACACACATTCTAGATTCTACTGGCTTCCTTGGCAATTTCTACTAAGGATTCAAAGACAAAATGCATTCTACGCTAATGATAGAGGGTTAAATTAACACTTTCCAATACATACTATGTTCATTTTTGCTTCACGGTCTCAATAAAAATTTAAAAATGCAAGTATATAAAATAAAAATGAAAGTCCACTCTTACTTATAAAATATAAATGCAAAAATTCTAATTAAAAACATTAGCAAGACAAATTTACCTATACAGAGGTTTGAAGAGGTGGAGCTGTGCCCCTTGGACTACCTGTAAGACTTTGCTGATTAACAGATTGTGGCTATTCAGATTTATCAGGACTTCTGCTATACAAGTTCTTTAATATTTTGATTATTACATATCTCTGTGGGAGAAGGCTGGAAAGAATATAGATGATGACCAGCTAAAAAGAAAAGGTAGTAAGATACTCCACAGAAACAAAATGAAGAGAATAATCTAATGACCACCAAATGCACGCAGAATTTATGTGATAAAACTAAATGTTTATTCATAATAAAAATGTCTTGGGAGACTGAAAATAGAAAAGAGCTTAATCTAACAAAATAGATATAGAAAAACCTTAAAAAGTTATTTTGCTTAATGATAAACTGTTAAAATCTCCCCATTTGAGAAACAGAATAAAATGAGAATGTTTCACTATATTACTTTAGCTCGATGTTATGTTTGAAGATTTTGCCAGTGCATTAAAATAACAGTGAATAAATGAATGAATCAATGATTACTGGAAGGTAAGATACTAACCAATCATTTTCACAGATGATTTGATTGCTTGCAAAAAGAAAAAAATGTGACATTCCTAGGGATGCATGTTGAGTGTGCTGACAAAAATCACCTCCAGGTAAGCTAATAAAATTATTGAGTTTAGCAAGGCTATTGCATCCATGAATAAATTAGAAAGCACAATTTCATCCTTACAACAAAGTTGAAAAATTAAAATTGAAGAAACATACAAGTTCCAACAACTCCAACTATCATAACCAGACTAAATTGTTTAAAGTTGCATGTAAGATATGCAGAAAACCCAAAATAACATTGAATGAATTAAAGATTCTGCCTAAGGCCAAGGGCATTAGACCAAATCTACCTGAGGCCAAGGGAGATAGACCAAATGTACCTAAGGCCAAGGGCAATTGACCAAATCCACCTAAGGACAAGGGAGACAGACCAAATCTACCTGAGGACAATGGAGATAGACCAAATCTACCTGAGGACAAGGGTGTTAGACCAAATCTACCTGAGGACAAGGGAGATAGACCAAATCTACCTGAGGACAATGGAGATAGACCAAGTGTACCTGAGTACAAGGGTGTTAGACCAAATGTACCTGAGGACAAGGGTGTTAGAACAAATCTACCTGAGGATGAGGGAGATAGACCAAATCTATGCTTTGGCTATCTCAGCATAGCAAAGAAGGCATTTTGTCCAATATGACCTAGATATTCAATTTACTCTCATCCTAAATCAGGTTTTGTGGTGGAATCTGAAAAGCTGATTCCAAAATGTATATAAGATGATAAAACCCAAGAAGAGCTAGGGTTCTTCTGATGATATAGTAGGAGAGAGGACTCATTCTTTCCAATATGAAGCCACTAATTAAAAGATCCAGGTGATAAAAGAAGGAGAAAAAAGTGAGCCAGCAGAACAGAAGTAAGACTCCTGAAACATATCCTCGCTTATATGAATATAAATTTATTTAAAAAGTGTCACTGCAGTAACATTTTTTTTGCAGTAGAAAATGGATTTCTTAAATTAAATGATGCTGCGACACTGGATATCTATTTGTAAAGATAAATGTAAAAGGTTCTTCATCACATAGCATATACAAATGGCAAGTTCAAGGTGGTTATAGCTGTATATATCGAAGAAAAAAATAAAGCTTAGCAAATAATGAGAAAGAATGGGCTTTAATCATTCAGTAGGCAGATATTTTATAGACCTTAAAAGGCAGTATATATTAAATTGCTGATACCTCCAGCCACTTCGTTAAGAACTTGTTGCTAAGGCACACTGTCTGTAAAGTGAAAATGAAATATAGAATGGAAGAAGATATTTACAATATAAACAAAAATTGTCAAGTGGTTCATACCGCAACATATAAAGACTGATAAATACATTAAAAATCACACAAATTAATTGGAAGAAAAACTGTGTAGGCAACCTCTACAGTCACTTTGCAAAAGAGAACATATGAAAGATCAATAAATATGTGGAACAGTGCTCAATCTCATTTCTAGCAGTGACATGCAAAATAAAGTAGCAATGACGGCCACTGATGGGCATGCATGCCTCAGCCAGCACCTGAGGGGCGTCCATCCCCCTAGCACGGCCAGCTGACAGGGCGTCCATCCCACAGCATGGCCAGCTGAGGGGCATCCACCAGCGTGGTCTGCTAATGGGCATCCTTCCTCCAGCACAACCCAAATCAACAGCACCGCAACGGCCTGGTTTATAAAGAGAACATTGTAAGAGACACTCTCTCACTGCCAGTGGCATTATAAATTGGTGCTACTTTGGAGAGCAGTGGCAGTACCTACTTACAGATATGTTTCCTGTGACTCAAAAAGCAAACGTTGTGTGCCAAAAGAGGTACACAAGAATGTTTATGACAAGTAACACAAATGTTCATTAACAGTGAAATCTTTAAATAAAGTGTGATTTTCCATTTGATGGTAAGCAGACAACATACACACAACATAAAGGAAAATCAGGTTTTTGAAATCAGCCACTTCTATTGTACAACTCAGTTCCTATAATATCTCAAATATTATAAACAAAATGGACAAAACTAAATTACAGTGCTTTGGGGATTCATATTTTGGTGATAAGGAAATGTTTGCTATAACATTTATTCTAGTGACAACTCTTAGGGCACTTGGAAGGGCTTGTGATTGTGAAGGGGATTGGGGGGACTGACAGTGTGCTTTCATGTACTGTACTAAAGATTATCTTAAAGGACTAAGGCATTCTACACACAGATTTCCTAAGGCACAAATTTGAAGCCTGGATTTGTTCTGGGTTGCACATTTTCCCAACATGTGTGAGAATCCAGCCCTATGAGAAATAAACAAACAAACTTGTCATACTTGAACAGAGAGAGAAACAAAGTCTTTGACAAATTACAGCCACTAAATCAAAGTAAACCCAAAGTCTTACCTTTGGACTTCACAGATTTATGAATAGTTAAATTAATTTCAAGCCTGTTTGTGTTGTTGCATTTTTTTTTATTACTTAAAAGATTAAAAAGCTCTAATAGCCAGGTAGGAACCACAAACTTGCATGTAGTTAAAATGCTATCATTTAATATGATCAAAAGAATAAATGGAGGTCTCTTGGGTTAAATATGCATCCATGGAAAGGTTACTGCTTTCACATTTAAACCTCATTTAGACCCAACCGTGAAAAAAAATTGGAACATAAGGTGTGATCTGGGGTAAGAGCATAACCTCTCTTGGTTTTAGTTATTTCGTCTAGGAAATGAAGTTAAGGTTAAAAAGCTGTCTCGTTGGGTTTTCAGATAGTAGCATTACAGTTCAGCAGTTAAGGGCATGAATAAAGTTGGATTTTAACTCCTGCCATATAATATGGACAATTTTAATATCTAGGCCATAGGTTTTAATGCAAACTAAAGGTGACACATTATGCAAAGCAGACTTGAAACTATCGAGCATGTTGTGTTCAACAAAAATCTGCTCTTATTGTCCAAAGCAGTGTTGTCTCATATACGGACTGAAGGACATTGGCTTACGTATATTCCAAAGCTCTTTCCACCTTAAATTTTACAATCAGTGATTTATGAAACCATCATTTAAAAAGGCAATGAAATTCAAGGAAAAACTGAACTCTGTGAATTTGTCAAATGTATGTATTTATATTCATCCAGACAATAAAATTAAGAAAGAAATTCCCCTGTTGTCTGTGTTCTCACCATTAGGTTAGAAGGTAAAGATTTACCATTTATACCTGTCAAATAAGTCTAAATAGATTTCTTTCTTTTTTGCAGTTTTTGGCCAGGGCTGGATTTGAACCTGCCACCTCCAGCATATGGGGCTGGCACCCTACTCCTTCAAGCCATAGGCACTGCTGCCAAATAGATTTCTAAACTATACATTTAGGTATAGAAGAGAGATTCTAATTTAAGACTGACTGAGGAGATACTCATGGGGAAAGACCATGCTAAAGTTAAATTTCCCATTCTATAAACTGACTTGGTACAACCAAAACACGCTGCCCTCCACCCTCACTCAAGGCTCCCCTAATGCACTCAATAGTGCTGTGAATTCACGATAACAAAAACTCTCTTGTAGCACCATACTTTTAAATAATACAATAATAGAAGCCATTTTCCCCACCTGTTTTTGGTAGTAATTACTACATAATTTTTTATTGTTTTACTCTTACATGAAGTCTTATACAATTTTGGGTGGGGAGAAAGTCCTTAATAAATGTAAATCTTTCATTTAAAAAGAAGAAACTATTGGATAAGCTTCTCTTCTAATATGATTCATACCTTATCTATCAGATAGATCTGACTTATTTACCTACCTGGCTCTCTGGACTCTTTTGCTCGATTCCCTAGCTTTCAGATTATCATTTCAAGTAAAAATCTAATTGGAATAATGATAGGTTTTAACATCTATGACATGTTTTTTCAATTTGGTCTCTCTTTTTTTTTTCTTTGAGACAGAGCCTCAAGCTGTCACCCTGGATAGAGTGC
>CAUYON010102975.1:0-12343 GCA_963573935.1 Arctocebus calabarensis | reverse complement strand
GCGCCCTACTCACTGATCCCCAGGTGCCACTCTCTTTTGTCCTATTTTAATTGGGTTGTTTGTTTGTTTTTGCTAATTTGCTTATATCCTTCTTGAATTCTGGTTGTTAGCCCTTTATTGGATATATTGCTTGTGAGTATTTTCTCTCATTGGTTAGTTGTCTATTTGCTCTATTGATTGTTTCCTTAGCTGTACAGGAGCATTTTAATTTACTCAAGTCCCATTGAATCTATGTTGTTTATGTTGTTGCTGTGATTGGCGGTGAAGTCTTCTTCATAAATTCTAGTTGAATATTCAGAAGAGTTTTTCCAACATGTTCTTCTAGAGTTCTTATGGTTTCACAACTTACATTTAGGTTTTTCATCATTCTAGAGTTAACTTTTGTGAGTAGTGAGAGATAAGGATCTTTTCATTCTCCCACATGTGGCTATTCAATTGTCTCAGAACGATTTACTGAATAGGCTTTTTTTTCCCCAGTGTATGTTCTCATATGCTTTGTCAAAAATCAATTGGCTGTGTGTGGATAGTTTTACATCTGTGTTCTATGTTCTGTTCTATTGGCATTTGTCTCTATTGTTGTTCTAATACCATGTTGTTTTGCTTTATATAGCCTTGTAGTATAGTTTGAAGTTTGGTAATGTGATGCTTCTAGATTTGTTCATTTTGATTAAGATTGTTATGTCTAATCAGACTCTTTTCTAGTTTAAAATGAAGTGTATAGTTATGTTTTCTAGGTCTGTGCAATATGTTGTTAATATTTTGATGAGGATTGCCTTGAATCTGTAAATAATTTGGGGAGGTTATGAACTTTTTAACAATATTGATTCTACCAATCTATGAACACACTCCTTATAATAGTATTTTAGCTTTTCTTCTGTTCCTTAAACTATTTTATTTTTTCTACTGTTAGTTGGTTTCTTTATTCCAAATCTTCCCTTTCTTGCTTTTCTTTTATCCCCATCACATAATGGAGTATCCATAGTTAATGTTTCATCTCATCTACAGGTCTTTGAATTAGTTTCAGTAGCTAATACTACATATACAAGGTTTTGTATTCATTTGTTTGTTTTTTAAATTATTTTTCCTGCATATTTTAAAATGTGGTCTTTTCTGTGAAAGAGCTTCCTCTGGGGTCTATGCAAATAGCATTTCCCTTATTCCAGGCTGTGTGATGAAATACCAGACATGGTAACTTATAAATAACCATAATTTATTTCTCATAATTTGGTAGCCTGGAAGTTCAAGGTCAAGGTGCTGGCAAATTTCATGTTTGGTGAGAGCCCATTTTCTGGATTTTAGACAAATGACTGTCTTTTCATTGTAATCACACATGGCAGAAGGAGAGAGAGAGTTCTCTGTGGTCTCTTTACAGCACTAAATATATTCATCAAGCCTCCATAGTTTGGACCTAAACATCTCCCAAAGCACCAACATCCAGTTACTATTACACTGGAGGTCAGCATGTTAACATGTTTACTTTGAGGGACATGAACATTTATCTACAGAAAATGACTCTTTTAGCCTCATGGACCAGCTATTCTGAAAATGCCTCTATCTAAGCTATTTTCCTGGCTTCTCCATAAATATGACCTCATCTGCTTTCTGCTAATCATACACTTATTATCTTTCCTTCTAAAATTCTCTTTTATTCTACTGTTCGGTGCTGTTATGATTTTATTTCTTAAAAAAAATAAAACAATCGTATCATTTGTTGAGATTTTGGGTGGAAAGAAAGCTGGTGTGTTTATTTAGTGTGCTATGTTGAATTATAAATAGAGTCAGCGTTCCTAAAAGTTTGTGAATAGTAGCCTTGTTACTGGCCATCTCAACCTCACTACTTGACCAGATTGATTTACTCCATGTATCCTCAGTCTGCTAGTCACAACAGCTTTGTGAATGATACAAAGCTCTCCATCACACAGTCCTTCCCAGGCCTGGAGTAGATGGTCTGACTCAGGTAGTCATGTTTCAGCATTCTGAGAACACTAAAGACTCCACAAAAACTCATTCAAACCTTAGAGTTTATATAAAGGCTCGTATCTGTTGGTAACTCTGGGAACGAGTAGCTAAGAATAGGCCACAGTGGGTACACATGTATGGCACCTGGTTTAGGGTTACTTTGTTGTTATGTTTCTTCCTTGCATTTTGGGAAAATCCACTTTAACCCAAATTACAAAATATATTTCACACTACAGATCCATTTAATTTGGGGGTAGAAGCGTCCCTTAGATAATATCACTCAAATCTTCACTGTACATCCTGAAAAATTAAGTTATATTTGTTTAATTAAGTTTAGTTAAATTTTAGTTTAAGTTATATTTTCAATATCATTTACTTTAAAAGCAGAACTCACTTATGATATTGATAGGAATCATAAGGCTCTAAGCAGGGACAGGGAAATGTCTGAAAAAGGGGGTGGTAGTGGTGGCTGTCAGTCTGTAAGACTGGAAGGCCCAGTGGGAGGTCTTGGTGACACTGCAGGCTGCCCGCTTGACCTGTGCAGCCATTGGGCACTGGCACTGGCTGTTGCTGAGCAGAGCTGCCAGAGGAGGGACTCCCCTAATGGATTGGGCAGAGAAAGCACACAGGTGGGAATAAAAGGCCAATTAAGAGAGGCCAGATAGCTATAATTAAAGGAACCATCAATGTAAGACATCTTGGTTAAAAGGACCCAAACATTGTTTACCAACAATGTTTAGGCAGGCAGATAAGCCTTAAAAGCCCCTGAACACCACAACCCGTTCAAAACTCCTTTCATTGTATTGAAAGCTTTTCTATCTTCTATAAACTATTACTTCTGCTTACCTATGGTCCATGAATTCATTCTCTGATTCCTGGGACCAAGAGTCCAGCCAGAAGAAGAGACATACAGTATTAATATTTAGATTTGTGTAATGTTTGTTTGTCTTTGTATGAGCCTGATTGTCAGGAAGAGAATCAAAGCCATTCTGAAAACTGAGACCTGTTTGTTCTTGATAGCATTAGGAAAAAAATTTTAATCGGTTTTCCAAATATTATAGATTCGTCTCCATTTATTGGTCCAGAGTAACTTAAGCATGGTTTATTCAACCTTCTACATAGTAGAAATGTTGAAAAAGAAAGCTTGAGATGCAAGGAATATGTATTATTAACAAGAATGGCTTTACCCTTGAAATTTTCCATGAAGAACATTAATTACAGGGGAGATTAAGAGACTTGCTTGAGATAGATTAACCTAGTTTTGTAATGAATTTACTCTTTTGTGTTGCAGTGTTCCTTATGGCATAGGCTTCTTTACTAAACACAAATGTAATTCATTTATTTAAAAAATAACCTTAATTTGTAAATAGTGATGAAAAGTCATTTGATTTTCATTAATCTATAATGATTGTGTTGTGCTCTTGTTGGTATACATTAAACATGAATGCATTTAAAATATGTGTTGAATTATGCTGATTTGTTTATTTTACATCATTAATTAGCTTTCATGTGATCATTCCCAGCAGAGAATTTACTAGGAATGAAAGTTATAGGCAGAGGTGCTCCAGAAATAAACACATGGATTGGGCCCTGTCCAATGTAGAGTCCCAGAAGATTTAGTGTGGCTCTGTGTTTTATACTAAATAGGTAAAATTCAATGCGGGTCTTTATTTTTCACCATGACAGAACTATTGTGGTATTTTTACGTTTCAAAACATGAGTCTGGAAACAAACAGGAAATGCTACAAGCTATCCAAGGAAAGGCTAGCATTTCTAAGACTAGATAAAAATAAACTATTATTTAAAAGAAGAGAGAATTTACAAGACACACATCAACTGATAATATCATTAGGTATTAAATCAAGCAAATAGTTAACTATACAGAAAATAATAAAAATAAAATTCCCAGGATTTGTAAGAAAGTTTTTCTGTTGTGTATGGATATGTGCCTGTGTATGTGTGTGTCTGTATATATTGAATTTAAAGTTTTGGAAAATGTATTTTCTCTGTTTTCAATAGATATATTCCATCTGCATCTTGCCCCTCCTTTTTCACTGAAAGAAATTTTACTTCTCCCATCCCATTACTGCCTTCCTCTTAGACATCTCTTATCCCGTCTTGATTAATCATCCTCTGTCCTGTATTTCATGTTTTTTTCCTCTCCTCAACAGGCCTATTCTGTACAGTGGGTGACCAATCACATTGCCTCCCAAATTTAAATCTCCAATCTCTCATTTCCCATTCACACTTCAAAATCCTCAGTCTAATTCTGTGTGCCAATATTTCATTCAGACTATTCTTTTAAAGCCAGTACTTACCTTTGACATTACATTAAGCTACACTTTTCTTATCCTTGCCTGTTGGTTCTGTTGGCAATACGTGACCCTATAGAGAACCACGTCTTTCTAAACTGTATTCGTCTCTTAACTTTCTGAGATACCTTCCTCTTCTGACTTTCTTCTCTGATCATTTCTTCTTAATTACCTGCAATGGCTTCTTTTCTACTTTCACATTAGATGTTGATGTTATCTGGATTGAACCCTCCATTCTCTACATTTCTTGGTCTTTACATTTGCTCCAAACATCTCTGCACCATCTGAAATAGGAGAATTCAGAGAGAGCAGATTAGCCCACACACTTGCAGTTCCCATGGGTATTTATGCTATTTCATAGCTGGGTGTATTTGCATATGTTACTCCCTCCTGCTAGAAGCCACCTGGATCTTCTTCACATGACCTTTGACTCTTTGACTTTTTCAAGCTCCACTGTTTAAGCTAAATCATCTTCCACAAGCTTCCAGATTTGGGGAGGATGATTTAGATATTCCTACTGTGCTTACAGAGAATCCATGACATCCTTTCCCCCACAAATACTAAACATTACTCATATGTCTCTTTAATATATTATAATTTTGGGGAAGACAAGAGTCATGACATGGTAAAATATGTCTTCTAGTATAATCCTTAACTTGTAGTGGGCTCTCAAGTAAATATCTAAATTGAAAAATGAAGTTTTCATATTTCCTTTTTATTTCTTAACTGTCAAATATTCCTTAACACAAAAGTTGGTAAACAAGAGAAAAATACATTTTTAGTTAGGCTTTTCTCAAATCTTCATTAAATAAACTTATTAAATTATGTCATGCACCTCGCATTTCAGTAAGAGTGCATATTTAACACATCTATTTTAAAATCCAATCAACATACTTTCTCTTCTTTTGTCGCCTTAAAATTACCTTTTACAATCTTGTTTGCACAGATGTTCTAGCTTAAAATCAGTTTGATTTTTATATAAAACCACTGTGCCCATGATGAATTTACATTTTGTTTTATGTTTGCCACTGGAGATATTCTCTTCTTGGTTATAGAAGCTCAAAGAGGATAAAACATGTGAAGATCTATTTCTGTGTTCTACGTGTCAATCTGCATTAAACCTCTATAAAGATATTTTTTTTCTTTTCCTCAGAAATTGATTGTAGCAACACAACTCCAGAATTCAGCTGAGAAAATCTAAACTCAGCAATTCTTTTATTGAAATACCAGTATACCATAGAGTTGTGTTAAAATTAATCCATCCTCTAGCATTCAGTATACTGTTGCAATTATTTTCACCAACACCCCATTGTCTGTTTCAGCAAAGGGCTTTCTAGGGTGACAGACCTCTCTGAAATACCAAAGCACAAAAATATATTTAGGTAATAAAATGCTATTAAAATAGCCCACAATGGCTCTAGTCAACTTTTCATTGCCTTTAACTGTATCCATATAAGAGATATCATACTAGTAATAGCAAATACTGTGCTATCTTTAATAAAACACCAAACACTTTCATAATTCATGTACTAAGAAACAGGCAATTTACAGAGGCATTGAGTTTCATGCAATGGATATTCTCCCATGTTCTTGTGCAGCAAATAAAGACAAATAGTAACAAGGAAATTCATAAGAATTTTAATTTCAGTTTGTTACTATAAGGTGTTATCAATATAAATATGACTATACTCCCTTAAAAGTAGCTGGAGACAAATTTATTTTCCTTAAAATAAAGTACCAAATAATTTTAGTATTTTATGGATGCTAACAAATTTGCTATGCTATCAAATATTATTTGTTCTCTCTTAACCGTATTTTTGTCCCCATTAACTTTCTGTACTTTATCCTTCCCCACTCCCTGCTACCCTTCCCAGCCTCCAGAAACCATCATTCTATACCCTGTCTCCTTGAAATCAATCATGTTAACTTTTAGCCTCCACACATGAATGAAAACATGTAAGAATAAGCTTGGCTTATTTCATTTAATGTAATGTTCTCCAGTTCCCATTATGTTGTTGCAAGTGACAGGACTTCATTCTTTTTATGGCTGAATAATATTCTATTTGGTATATGTACCACATTTTCTATACGCACTTGTCCGTTGATAGATACTTAGGTTGATTACAAGTTTTGGCTGTTGGGAATAGTGCTACAATAAACACTGGAGCAAAGATATCTTGTCAATATGCTGATTTCCAGATATAGAAATAGTGGTGGGAATGCTGGGGTTATAAGGCAGTTCTATTTTCAGAATTTTGAGACCTCCATACTGTTATTCACGGAGGGTGTGTTAATTTACATCACCCCCAAAGGGTATAAAGATTCCATTTTCTCCATATCCCACCCACATTCATGATTGCCTGATTTTTGGATAAAAGTTATTTTTACCGAAATGATATATCTCATTGTAGTTTTGATTTGCATTTCTCTGGTGATTAATGATTTTGAGCATGTTTTCATGGCTATTTGTGTGCCTTCTTTTAAGAAATGTTTATTCAGATCTTTTGCCAAATTTAAAATTAGATTATTTGATTTTCTTTTCCTATTGAGTTGATTGAGCTACATATGTATCCTAGTTACTGAGTCCTCATCAGACAGGTAGTTTGCAAATATTTTCTCTCATTCTTCAAGTTGCATATTCCCTTTGTTGATTGTGTCCCTGGCTGTGCAGAAGCTTTTTTGCTTGATGTGGTCCTATTTGTCTACTTTTACTCTGGCGGCCTGTGCTTTTGAAGTATTACTCAAGAACTGATTGCTCAGACCAATGCCTTAGGAATTTCTCTAATGCTTTCTTTCAGTAGTTTCAGATCACAGATTTCAGTTTTTAATGCATGTTGATTGGATTTTGTATATGGCAAGAGACAGGTCTAGTTTCCTTCTTCTCCATATGGATATCCAGTTTGCTCAGCACCATTTATCAAAGGGACTGTCCTTTCACCAATGTCTGTTTTTGGTACCTTTGTCAAAATGGAGTTCACTGCAGATATAGAGACTTCCTTTGGGGTTCTCCTTTCTGTTCTAGCTGCCTACATGCCTAGTTTTATGCCAGAACATGCTGAGTAGACCCCTACTGCTCTGTAATAAGTATAATTTGAAGTCAAGAAATGTTATTTCTCCACTTTTGTTTTTGTTGCCAAGGATGGATCGGCTAT
Source organism: Arctocebus calabarensis (assembly GCA_963573935.1). NCBI lineage: Eukaryota > Metazoa > Chordata > Mammalia > Primates > Lorisidae > Arctocebus > Arctocebus calabarensis. The sequence continues at coordinate 4,920 of CAUYON010102975.1, read as the reverse complement.
TCTGGTTCTTTATTGGCTCCAAATAATTTTAAGTTTGTTATTCCTATTTCTATGAATACTGTCATTGAAATTTTGCCAGGGATTACATTGAATCTGTGTATAGCTTTGCATAGTATGGACATTTTAACAATATTGACTCTTCTAATCAATATCTTTTCATTTTTTAATGTCCTCTTCAATTTCTCTTATCAATGTTTAAGAGTTTTCACTGGAGAGTTCTTTCACTTCTTAGGTGAATTTTATTCCCTGGTATTTTATTTCATTTGTAGCTACTGTAAATGGGGTTTTGGGGGGGTTGGGTGGGGTGGTTCTTTTCAAGATTGTTCACTGTTGGCATAGAGAAATGCCATAGAATTTTATATGTTGATATTGAATCCTACAACCTTACTGAATTTATGAATCTAAGAGTTTCGGGTGGATCTTAGGTTTCTCTAAATATGAGAATGTATATGACCTGCAAATAAGAATAATTTGACTTCCTCTTTGCATTTTGGATACTCTTTACTTCTTTATCTTTTCTGATTGCTCTAGCTAGAACTTCTAGTACTATGTTGAATAACAATGATAAAAGTGAGCATTCTTGACTTGTTCTAGGAAAGGTTTTAATTTATTTCCCATTTCATGTGATACAGCTATGGGTCTATCACATATGACTTTTAACATGTTGAGACATATTACATTTATTCTCAGGTTTTTGAGAGTTTTACTCATGAACAGGTGTTAAATTTTATCAAATGCTTTTTCACCATCATATGAAATGATCCTATGTTTTTTGCCCTTCATCCTAGTGATATGATGTCTCACAATGATTGATTTGTGTATGTTGAACTATTCTAACATGCCTGAGATGAATCCCACTTGACCCTGAGGAATACTCTTTTTAACATGTTATTGAATTCAGTTTGCCAGTATTTTGCTGAGGATTTTTGCCTTTATGTTTATCTGAGGTCTTGGCTTATAATTTTCCTTATTTTTTCTTTTTTTGTTATGTCTTTGTTTGGTTTTGGTATCACAGTGATACAGGCCTCATAGAATGAGTTTGGGAATATTTGCTCCTTCTCCTCCTGGTCTATTTAGAAGAGCTTGTATAGGATTGGAATTCTTTCTATTTTGAATTTTTGGTAGAATTCAGTAGTAAAGCCATTATAAGCTTTTCCTTGATGGAAGGCTATTAGTACTGTTTTTATCTCCTTACTGGTTATTGTTCTAGTCAGGCTTTGGTTTACTTTTTGGCTCAATCTTTGTGGGGTGAATTTATACTTTTGCCGGGATTTTTGAGAGCCTAAGCCGAAACCTGGAATAGCATGTTTCCTCGAGCAAAGTCCTGTGTACTTCTGCATGGTGGTGTTTGTGCTCTATTCTACTTTTCGCCTTTTGTATGTATATTCATCTTGCTTTTGTATTTTTGTCCCATGGGTATGTATCTAAGTTTCCTGTCCTTCTAAATAATGCTGATTGGATGTCTATCTGTATCCAAAAGCGTCTTTAGGACTTATTGTTATCAACATATCAGCACCTACTTAGACACTGGAAGTTACTGGTCACACTATTATACAATTAACTGGCACTTCAAAATAACAAGCTGCTTCTCCAAAGATATATTAACTTATGCCTTTTAAAATATAATACATTTTTAAGATTTAGCATTTGATAAGTTTAATATTAATCAAGTAACTGTTCACCATACTGGAGTTTAGTGTTAGTTGTATGGAAGACATTCTTTACAAGGTGGCAACTACTGTTGAATGTTCAAGGGCACATATATGAAGACAAGAGGGAAAATAATAAACAGGAATGCTCAATGGGTTGAGGTAGTCCAAGTGTAATTATCCTTGAGAATTCCCAAGGGCAAGTCTAAAATTAGGAAAACTTCTAGGAAAAATTGAGTTTGTAGGACTCTCAGATAAGCCCCAAAGCAAAGGGTGATAATTTATCTGCAGTGGAACCATCCATGTTTATCCAGAGCTGCAATCCAGTGAGACCATGAAGATGGCCATGCAGGAAATTCACACCATCACTTGGAGGATGCTTTCTCAGAGCCTGTTTCAAAGCCATTTTCAGGGAATGTGTTAGGTTATTTAACAATAGGAATTTTAAGCTTATTAGTACTCTGAAGTGACTCAGAGTGATGAGATATAGGAAGAAATTTCTATTTTCCAAGATTATGCAGCCATTGAGGGGGGAGGATATATATTCAGTGTGACCAATTAACAGTGACAATGATATGGTATTAGGAATTAACCAAAATTCATTTTCCCTCACATGCAGAAGCAAATGCTGTCCCTAAGCATTATTTAGGAAACCTAAAAGTGCTCAGTATGCATTCTCCCTGCATCTGGATTGCAAGTGCTTGTGTAACTGATTTCTGTGAACAAGTATGGAATCATAATAAGGAGATATATAATTTGAATTTAAATTCACCCCACAAGGAAAGCAAACCAGCCTAAAAGAGATGTTGATTACTTATAGTAGGAAACACAGATCGCTAAATCTCACTGAATGACAGTATAATAGAATCTTTTCATTTTTTAAAAGCTTAAAGTTAGGTAAGAAAGTAATTTGTCAGTAAACAGCTTTAGAACTAAAGTGGTTTGTAGCTGAAACTGCCAATAAAACTTTCCTGAGTGGAGTTTATTTGTTTTTAACAAAATGATTGATTTCTAGGTTTACTTTTATAATAATTAATCTGATCAGGCTTATCAACTTATACTGCACTTCCCTGCTCTCAAAATTTGAGTAATTTGGACAATTTTAAAAAGCTTTTTAATCTTAACTAACATCTGAGGCTAAATAAAAGAATAGCAGGTATTTCAACAAGTGCTATTAAAATGTCTAGTTTCATTTCCCTTGACAAACACATTTTTCACTAATCTGATTATAACCAATTCTGTGAGTGAAAATTTCTGCATAACTCAATTAATCATAGCAATATCTTCTATTTATATAGAAAGTCATAGCTCTTAAAAAATAGACATTCCCATATATTACCTTAAGACTAATTCCTTTTTCATAAAAAATTTTAAACTCTGATATTTTTAAAGCATAGAAGTGTATTATTATTGTTATTATTATTATTATTTTAACCTCAACCTCTTGGATCACAGGCTGGCATATGTTCAATACTCAATGAGTGATTGCCAAATAAATGAATGAATATAGAAATTACATTTTTGTGATACAAGTATAAATGCTGTGTTAGAAATGTCTGTGACATTTATAATGTTTTTATTTGTTTTTTTAAGGAGATGGGAATTTTGAACTTTCTGTCACTGAACTCATAATGTACAGGTAAGTATCCCTTCCCTCACCCTTCCTGTGGTTGCCATGTTTTGGCTCCAGTAGGCACATTCCTCAACTACACAACTAGCATTTGGAAGACATATATTTCTTTCTTGTTTATGTTCAGTCATAACCTAAAGAAGATGCATATTTATGTATTATTTAATCAATAGAAAATAATTTAGTATACACAGAGAGCTTCTTACTGACTGACGCCAACAAATGGATTTTGTAACTTTAAGGGTAGTTATTTTTCTATGGGGGGTTGAATTGACAAAAATGAACAATTCAAGAACAAATTACATTTAGTAATAGTGTGGCTGTATAGACATATTTTAGAAGAAGTAGAAGTTCTTTGGCATTTATCTTAGTGGAAAGAGTGTTCTAACGATCTAAAATCCAGGGCACAGAACATGAAGATGGTAGCTATTCACTTGTGAGGTCTATGAGGGATGAAAGGGTTCAGTGACTATCCCTGTAAGAAATATGGTCCTTCCCTATGTAATTATTCACACTTTGTAGATGACCTTTATATCATGTCATTCAAATCCCACAATAGCTGTTTATGTGAAGCAGACAGAGGGGGTACTATAATTCCCATTGCACAGACCCCAGTGAAACCAAGTGACTTCTAAACCACACTCATTGGTTTGGCATATGGGTGGACCTATGGGTTTGTGTTTCATTTGGTCTGTTTTGGTTGAGTAAGTTCTTGAAAAAAAAGAGGGATTATATCCATGTAAAGACCACATTGTGTATTGGAAGGAAGGAGGTAATGATATCCCTGAAGAGGAACATTTTGGCATGAAATTTCTGTCTTTGAATCACTTTTGGAAGGACTTTTTCAACTAAATTTAGTTTTCATGATTCTTTGGAAAAGAGAAACATTTACTTAAATTTTTTTTTTAATTAAATCATAGCTGTGTACATTAATGCAATCAGGGGGAACAATGTGCTGGTTTTATATACAATTTGAAATATTTTCATCAAACTGGTTAACATAGCTTTCATGGCATTTTCTTAGTTATTGTGTTCAGACATTTATATTCTACATTTAGTAAGTTTCACCTGTACCCTTCTAAGATTCACTGTAGGTGTGATCCCACCCCTTTACCTGTACTACCCTCTCCCCTCCCCTCCCTTGCCCCTTTCCCACATTCTTGGTCTGTAATTGGGTTATAGCTTTCATAGGAAAGGTATAAATTTGTTTCATAGTAGGGCTGAGTTTTATTTAAGGAAAATATATATTTAATCACTATCTATTTCACCATAGTGGAGAAGAAAACAAAGAAATGAGACATAGAGATTCACTTTAATTCTGTACAGAAAATTCTGAGTAGAAAATACTTGGGAGCAAGATGCTGGCCAAGTAACAGCTTCCTTGTGGCTGGGCACGGTGAGACTGGGCAGATAGGACTTCAGGCATCTCTGCCAGGTGGGATCTGCCCAGAAACTTCCCTTTGGGGACACAGGGAGACAGCATGAGGCTTCTGAACACCCTGAGGAAGGCTAAAGCAGCGGAGATTGGGCAAGTGGTTGCGTCTGTTCATTCGGTCTGATCCTGTTGGTGGCTGTGGGTGGGGCAGCAGTGGGACTGCAGGCTGGAAGGGCCTTGCCTGTGAGCCGTTTAGGTTTCTTTTG
>CAUYON010102971.1:0-24074 GCA_963573935.1 Arctocebus calabarensis | reverse complement strand
TAAAAACTATTAATTTTAAAGTTAGCTAAGCTTTTAATGATTTTGTTGTGTCTGCTTTTTGTTGGAAAGCATCTGAATGTATGGTTGCAGTATGGAGGTCACAGTTTCAGTTGACAGTCAATCATTTGTGACCTTAAGGGCATCTTGATTTGGGTTATGAAGCAGAATGTAGATTCACAGCAATAAGTGGTTGAAAAGCACGAAAGCCTTTTTTAGTCATGCTGCTGAAGGTGTGGGTGTTCCACTGCACTTTTCCATATTTCAGTTGGATCTTTCTTAGCATCAAATTCGTTGTCATCTACTGAGAGCTCAATCAGTTCCATCTGTGGTTCTTTAGGTGCCTTGCTGATAGTATCAACCAGGTGAGGCTGAGATGCTAATTTGGATGTGATGTTATGATTCTCAAAGTCAGTGACTCTTTCCTTGTATTCTCCAATTACAAGTCTATAGCAGCTGTGTATTCTTCAGATGGTTTGCATATGTCATCCTGCTCATCAGAGACCTTTGCTAACGGGAAAATGTTCATCTGGGATTTCCTTTTCAAGAATGGTTTTGAAAAAAAGAGCTTTTTTTTTTTTTTTTTAAATGCTTGGATTTTTTTGCCAAATACATATAGACTTAGTTTTACCTTGTAAAGAAATATTCAAGTCACTTTGATTTGATATACTACAGAGCAATGCTGCATTCCTATAGAAATCTTTCAATAATTCACATTGCAAATTTTGTTCTTCATAAAATTTAATTATCTGTTCTTGTAGAGATAAATTTTGGGTAACACCTGTCCCTGTGGTAGCCAGCACACTTTACACAGAATACCTCATTGTTCAACTTTAGAATGTTATGAAGCTGATGATGCTGTGTTGCATTTGTACGAATATAGTTAATAATACTTAAGTCCAGAGTGTCACTTAAAATGGTTTTGAGCACAGAGATTTTGCCGATCCAAGATGCAATGAAAAGAAATGAGGGTATCCAGATCTTAATACTTTTTCCTTCTGTGCAATAAACCCTTCTTGTTCTCCTGTCATGGAAGGTGCACCATCTGTCCATGCAGTCATTAAACTTACAAAATTCATATCATTCATCTTGAAAGCTGTTGAAGCTCTTGATTCCCATGTTCTGTTCACAAAAGTGCCCAAAGCAAGTAACTCTTCATAGCATAGAAAATCTGAAGTGACTTGAATGCAGTATGAAACCTGTACTGAATCAGCAGAATCAGTTGATTCAGCCAAAGCAATTAAATAATATGTATTTTCCTTTTGGATGTGCTACATGAAATTTTTCTTTGAAAGCTAATTTGTGCTGCCAGTCAGCGATGGTTCTTCTTCACAGAGATATTTCTTTGTACTTTGAAACATTATCAGAGTCTAAGCATTCTACAACTTTAATGCTGCATTCTTTCATGATTTCTGTATCACTGAATGGCTTCCTTTTTCTCCTGAGTATATAGGCTATTTTACGTACAGGCTACTTCAGTGCCATTACTTTCAAGTCTTATTGCTGCTTGAAAGAATTGCTTTGCTTTTGTTTTTCGCCTTTCAATTTCTGCAACACAACCTTCCACATCTCTCCTAATTTAAAATACCTGTGGTTTTTATAAGTGTTAAAATGCTCATGAGCACTGAATGTCCTTACTATTGATATTGCAGGATCACAAAGCAAAAAATTATCTTATTTTAGCAGAAACAAGACAATATTACAAATCCCAGTCCTCATTAAAGAATCTGTTTTCTTCCTTCAGCATTTGCTTGCTCTTCTTTGACATGATGGACTGTTAAGCAGAATTTAAAAAATATCGTTGAGCTATGTAACTATCTGCAAATTCCACTTCAAACAGAAACACAGCATTCTGTTGTTGAAATCTGATAGCAGACTGGTGTACTCGACCCCATAAACTCTCACCACCAGGTGGGTGGGGGTCAGAACGTAGCAGCTGTCAATACATCCCTTATGGGTGACTGTTGTTCTGGTTGTGCTGGTCAATCTGGGGGGATTGTTTTGTTGAAATTTATTTTATTCTTTGGTATTTTAAGTATATTCACTTTAAAAGTAAAATAAAAATAGAAAAGATAAACAAAAATGTTTTAATAAAAATAAAACAATCTGTTCTTTAAAAATTGGATTTAATCAAAAGTCTGCACTTTAGGATTTAGAAGGCTTCCTGGGGCCTCATGGCGGTACGTTCCCCATCCCACTCTGGGGTGTAATTAGGACACCTGCTGGTGTCCCACTCAAGAGGCTCTGACACCACATGACCAAGCATAGGGGCTTTCTGCCTCATGCAAACCATGGTCAGGAGCTCCCTCCTTGACCTATCTGCTGGCCAGCACCCCTGCTCACAGTGGCACAGCCCTGTCAGCATTTATTCTAACCAAAAGTCTCATCAGTGGCCTGCCAGTATGTCATAAGTACCACAAAGGCAGGTGGCAGCAAGGTCACAGCATGGGCAGCATCATGGCGCCTGAGTGGCATGCAGAAGCAGCTCTTTCCTGCCACTTCTCTTTCAAGCAAGTTTACTTTGGTGGTTTCTTCACCAGTGGGCAAAGGTGCCTCTCTGTCACATCATATCTGTGGCCATATGTGGGTCTATTAGACCAGGTTTCTGGGGAGGCAGGTGGCATCTTCACAAGCACCCAGTGGCTCAGGTGCATGGCTCAGTGGGGTTGTCACTGCTGACAGGGTCCTAAGTCTGCGTTCTGTCCCCTCTAAGCAGGCCCTAAGCAACTGGAGGACAGACTGGGCACAGCACCTTCACTAATGGAAATGGTGGTGGGGAGCTGGGGGCAGAATGGAGCTCCTCCTCAGTGCCTGATAGAGATTCCCTGTGGGGCAGAATGAAGGTCCATTCAGTGCCTGCTAGGTATCTACTGTGGGGCAGAGTGAAGCTCCTCTTCGATGCCTCCTAGGTATCTGCTGTGGGACAGAATGAAGCTCATCCTTGACATCTGCTAGGTATCCACTCTGGGGCAGAATGAAGGTCCTCTTCAGTGCCTGCCAATGCGTCCCTGTGATAGCCACCAGGCACCACATGGCCTCCAGGCTCATATCGCACAATAAATTTATGTAATTTGTGGTGCGGATGCAGGATCTTAGGCTCACAGACTTTTTTTTTTTTTTTTTAATAATTTATTGTTGGGGATTCATTGAGGGTACAAGAAACCAGGTTACACTGATTGCATTTGTTAGGTAAGAACCCTCTTATAATTGTGTGTTGCCCTGAAAAGCTGTGGCACACACCAAGACCCCACCTCTCCCTCCTTCTCTCTCTCTGCTCTTCCCTTACCCCAGAGCTCATAGCCTTTTAGGGGCTCTTAGAATCAACATATTAGCTACAGAATCCTTCTGTGTACAGTTTTACTGAGAAGCCCAGTGAGTTGTGAAGGCCATGGGCCGGAGTGTATGAGTGTGGTGGTGGCTGTTGCTCAGCCTGCAGGGCACTTGGAAAGATTGGAAAACATCTGCCTCACCCCACTACAGGGACACAGAAAGTCCTCTCCCCTGTGATGGGACCTTGTCACCACCAATGTGCTCATCCTTGCCAGCACCTCCATTTGCTTGTTTCTTCCTTGTTTGCATTTTTGAACTGGAATGATGCTGAGGCCTGGGGCTGGGCAGGTTAACCTCACAGCTCTACGTTTATCAGGACAACAGAGAACAGAGGCAACTCTCACTCCAGGGGCTAAGATAGCCTTACAGTGCCCTGCCCCCTGGTGAGAGCTGCCTAGATAATTTGTCTTCCAAACTTTTGAGCTTTTCTTTATGGAGATTATAATTTTACTTTGGAAGAAACATGGCTTTATTAATTTCAATAAATGCAAACACTTTCAAGATATTATAAATTAGATTTTGGGAGACATCAAACTATACCAATCTATTAGGGATGTGCGTTCACTGCAATCTGTTATTTCCTGTAAATTTTGTTTTGAGATATTTCCATTTGGCTTAAAAGATTTAATTCTACTACCTGTTATTAGATGTGTCACTTGCAGGCACCGGGGAAAGAATCTAAATGCTGCTACGTTTCTCATAATTAGACTCTGCTTTACATTCCAGAGTCAGGAGTTAGAAGAATTTTAAATACATTTTAAAAATTAGAATCATCAAAATCAGGTTTAATATGGAAAGAGGCAATTAAAATTAGGAAAAAAAGATATCATTCACTTTAAAAAATTTTTTCAACCTGTATGTTTTCCTCCCACTTTTGCTACCCTGAATCTGCTCTAAATATATAAACTTGCCTGCCCTCTGATAAGAACAGCTTCCAGAATGAAGAATGGAAAATGGGAAATGGAATGTGTGATCCTGGCATGAGACCCCAGGGAGAAGGGTCTTTCTCAGTTCCAATGTTGTAGAAGTACCATCTTTTGAAGTGGAAAGTGGTCAGGTGGAAAGGCTCAGGGGATCCCCAGAGCTGGTGTCTGAACACTAGGCAGACCCAGGAAACATCTGGAGACTTCTGGAAAGGCCTGAGGTGAGGTTTCCTCCAGGCAGATGAATCTGTAGGGGGAGCAAGTGGTCTGGGGTGTGATCAAGAAACCTCTGCCCCAAGGACGGCAGAGTGCATCTTCTGTACACTTGGGGTAGAGAGAAGCAGGTGTCTCTCATGAACCCATGGTAGGTCATGGGCCCTGCCCACCATGAGAGTTCCTTCCAGAGCTTCAGAGTCAGCTTCAAGTCACCAGACCATCTATTCCGAGCCCTGTGTGTTGGGTCTGTCCACTCTGTACATGGAGCCTCACCAGCTAAGTGATGCCATTGCCACTTAGGAGATGAGAAAACCCAGGGCAGACACAGGGCTGGTAGGAAACCAAGAGTCTGGCCTTGCCCACCTGGGTAGGTTGGAGACACCTGCAGATCTCCAAAGAGGTCAGGCCAGACACACATGGCTACGCATTCGCTGCTGAGAACAGGGTCAGGGTGGGGAAAAGTGTTTGGACCATCATTGTTGGGATAATACTGCAATGCCCTAATTCCATCCATTTGGAGCAAGTGAACCATTTTGTTAAGATCTTGCAGGCCCCTCACCTTTTTAAAACAAAATAGCCTCTTGAACAAGCAGTGACCCTGCAAAAACAGGAAGGAAATTTAGCTGAGAGCTGCAAAATCCTGTGACAGCTGAAAAATCTTATAAAACCACAATTGTGTCACAAATCTGTTTGTGTGTCCCCTAGTAAGATCCCTCCTTTATAGCTCTAACTTTGCAGATATTAGCTTCTGTAAAATTCTGTTTTCTCTAGGGTAGTGGTTCTCAATCTTTGGGTCATGACCCCTTTGTAACAATGAAAATACATCTTGGCATGAGGAAGGTTGAGAACCACTGCTTTAGGGTTTTCCATCCCTCACTTGAAGTGCCATATAAAAACCTTGCACTCTCACTTCTCAAGAGACTTTGTGGCATACACCTGCTCTTGACTGGCTGGCCCAGTAAAGGACCCTTGCATATTGTAGACTCAATGTGTTGACATTTCTCTATAATTCCATTTGTGGCAGGTACAACAATATGAAAGCCTGGGCCTGGATGAGGCCCCAAGCAGAGCACAGACAGGAATGAGGAGAGGCCCATGCCTTGGATTGTCAGACGTGCAGAAACCAGGTAGAAGAGTTGGTGGCAGAAGAGCCAAATTCTCAACTCCTTAGCATGTTCAGGGTTTGGAAAAGGCAGGTGTCAGCACTCATTGCTGAGAAGTTGGGAGATACAGTGCAGGAACATGACCTTGGGTTGGCAGCCATGTGGTCTCTGATGATGCTGACCAGTAGGCAACTGGGTATAAGAGCGGGGAGGGAATCTTGGTTGGAGGCATGAGATGAGAACAGGCGGTGTGCTATGGGGTACAGGGAACACAGACATTTTTGACAAGCTTTGCTGTGAAGGGAAATGAAAACAGTGAGCGGAGAAGTAATAGCTGGTGGTATAATAGGCCAACAGCTCCCCAAAAGACCCAAGTCTGTCTCAGCCTATCTCAGCCTTGGTCCCCAGCATGCCCCCTCCTTATGTTAATTCTGAGAACAGGTTTCTGAAAAGGAAGTTCTCCGAGGTCCCTTAACTTCCTAGCTACTGCTACACAATAGTGAAAACTTAAGTGGAGTTTCCCAGGTTACTGAGTTTCCCAAGCTACTGAGCCTTCCAAGCTGTCCCTGTGCCAACTGCCACGATGTAACCCCCTGAGCCAACTACCTGACTAACCCCGCCCCCATCTAACCATCACATTTTGCTTCTGTTTTCGCTTGGCTTGCCACATAGCAACGAAAAAGGGTTATAAAGGCTGTATGTTTTTCTCTTCTGGACTGTTTGCCCTTTGGGGCAGCGACCTGCCTGTGCAGGTGTAATAAATTACCATCTATTTGAGCCTGAAGAGGGTCTGAATTTTTTCTTACTGATGGCAACAGGTACAACATTTTGAGGCCCCAGCGAGATTTGCCACCCCAGACCCCCACCTATGCCTGCCGCCACCCAACGGCTTTAGGGGAAGGCCTCGAAGAGATGTTCCTCCACCCTGGGGTCCTTGGACGTGTGGAGTCAGGACATAGGTCCCAAAAAACTTCCAAATTGGTGATTAATCAGTGACACCTGAGTGAGTTTATAACATCTGTCAGTTCTCTAGAGATTTTGGGGATAGCCCATTTGCCCTGTTAAGCCGGCTCTATTCTTCTGTCTGAGGGCTGCAGTCGTCTGGTGTATGAGGGATAAGGGAAGGTCAGACGTGACATTAACTTCCCCTGCTGGGCCCCCACAGGATGCTGTAGAGAGTCTCTGGTCTGCCTCAAGTGGTCTGTCTCAAGTTTGAACTCACAAGGGTGAGTGAGTCTCTGATCTACCTCAAGCCTGGTTTTGGACTCACAGGAGGAGTGAGTCAGTCTTTGGTCTGTCTCTGGTTTGGTTTTTCCTTTTAGGACTCACAGAGAGTGGATCTTCATTTTGTCTGGTTTTTCACTCCTTTGGACTCACAGAGTGTGAGTCTGCAGGTCTCTTCCATGTCAGAGAGATTGTGAAACCTGTCAGTCTCTCTTGTGCACGGTGTGTCTAAATTCACAGAGTGTGAGTCTGTTGGTATCTCTTCTTTGGATGTCTCTCCATCCTTTTGGATTTGTCTGAACTGTCTCTTTTATTTGTCCCTTCTCTGGTTTGTCAGGTTTTTCCTCTTTAGACTCACAGGAGAGTGAGTCTCTGGCCTGTCTTTGGTCTAGTTTTGTCCCGGGTAGTCTCTGGTCTGTCTCAGGTTTTTCCTTTTAGGACTCACAGAGGTTTGGTCTTTGGTGTGTTAAAGAGGATCCAAGTTTATGTCAGCACTAGTGTGTGTGAGTTGTTTGTCAAATTTGTGTTTGCTGTTTCCAATAGTTTGTCAGAATTCCTTTCGAAGATTGGTCAGTTCCAAGTTTAAGTGTCAACATCTCTGTTTTCTTGTCTGTCAATGTGTCAACGTATATCCCCTATGTCTTCCACTAAACCCTCTCTTTCCGGCAATTAAAGAGTTATTACAAAGTTTGGTAAAACTGTCCCTCCCTTTGACTGCTAAAAACTGTGGTTGCTATGTTACTAATGAATCTTGGCACTCAGCAGAAAACTCAAGGTCAATTACCCATTTAGAACTAAAAAAAAGGTGGGGGGAAGACCCCTTTACCTTTTAAAAACAGCAGCCACTTGGCATTACTCTGGTTGGTTACTCTTATTATTCCTGCCGATCCTCAGGAAGCCTCCAGGATGGGGGCAGACTGTGGCCCCTCTGAGGGGAGGTGCCCTCTAGAAACATCTCAGGGTCCCCAGAACACCTGGAGCCGTCAGAATACCAATAGACAATCACTCCTAAATTCACTTGTGAGTCCACCTCTGGAGGTAAGTCACTTTAACATCTAATTTTGGCTAGTGTCTACAGAATATAATTATTCATAATATTTTTATTGTGCTTATTTGTTGTAAATTATTAGAAAAATATGTAACTGTTTGTTGAATTCAATTGTTGTCATTTGTTTGGCACCTCCAGGGGAAGGCCAAAGGAACTTTAGACAGGAACCTCAGGTTGCCAGGCTATTGGCCTGTCAGAAACTTTCAGAGGACCCCCAGGGTATTAGATCACCCACAGGCTTGTTAAAAACTATATGAAAAAGTGTTCTGGTTCTGGTTTTGAGAATATGAAAGTAAGTGTACATTGCTCATGTCGGGCCTGTGTCTGCCGTGTCATTTTATGTCATTTGTTCAGTGTTTGTTAAAAGATTGATCTCGGCCTGAAACAGTGTTGTATTGAACTGAGAAAAAGATATTGTTAGTATAAATATCTGTCTGTTTCAATTTACTGTTTTCCTGCAATGTTCTAGTTCCCTGATGGCAGTGCTTTCCAGCACCCTGACTGACACCATTCCCTAAGAGCTCTCCCATACTAATTACATGGAAAGGAGGACCCCATCAGGGTGACAAAAAGGTCCCACAGTAGTCCTCTGTGACATAGGTTAAAAAGTCTGAAATATTTGTGAAATATCTGTGTAGGTTAAATAAAACTTATAAAGAAGTTTACATGTGATCCAGTTAACTATGTATTCCCTTTAAAATCTTCTAACTTATAAATATGTTTGGACAAATGTTTTAAGCCTTTAATATTTGACAAAACTTCCAAAGTCAAAACTCTAAATTTGGAGCCTGGCATCTGTAGCACAGTGGTTATGGCATTGGCCACCTGTGCCAAAAGCACAACTCTGAATTTAGTCTTTTTGAAATATTAAAACCACTTAAAACCTGAGGAAAACAAGTTAAACTTAATTAATTTGTTAAAAATGTATAGGAAATATTGTCAAATATAAGATAAATTAATTTTGTATGAATTATGGTTATATGTAGTCTGTCCTAAACTATAAAATATTAGTCTGTCTTAATGTATATTAATTTTAATTCATCTAAAAAAGGGAAAAGAAATATTAAGAGAGACTAACAAATTCCCTCAAATTCAAATTCCTAATGTCTTTGAAAATTGAATACCTTTGGACTAACAACAGACTTTTAGAACTTTTGTTAGAAAAATAAAACATGTTTATGAGTATTGCTAACCTAGCTTCAAACTAAACAGAAATCAGATATGTGGAACTAAGTTGACTTGTTATAGTTTTTGTTTGAAATATTACGGATTCTTTCTGTGTCCTGTTTTCCAGAAGTCAAGAAAACCATTTGTTATCTTTTGAGCTATTCGTAGCTTTTCAAGCAATGTATGTACTTATGAGCAGAATTTGAAACATGTATTTTTTCTCTCTCTTTGATCTCGCCGGAATTTAAAAGCCATTTGTAAGTATTCTTAATTTATGACAATGCAGTTATTTGCATAAGTTCAATAAGAATCTGAATTATTCTATAAGACATGATGAAGGCACTGGTTATTTTACCAAGGCTTAGGCTGCAATAGCATTTCTAGAGGTATCTAGACTGCATTAAGGAATTAAGGTTGACTTTATAAGGCCAGTGGAAAAAACAAAGCCCTTTGGAAAACTGGCCAGATACCTGTCAGTAACATTTCCTGAACTGTGGTAAGTAATGAAGGTCGCTTGCTGATGGGTCTGGGAATCAAAATGAGCTCAATTACCCAATGCATACAGGTATCTAATGACACAGATGAAACCTGGGCTCATGAAAGGCTTTCAAGAAAGTCCAGCCTGAGATTCCTTATAAAAGGTTCCAGCAAAGCCAATTTTAAACAAAAGAGCCTAAATGGCTAATAATTAATTGTTCTTACTGTACTTTATGCAAATAATCAGATCTAGTATACCAAAGGTCCAGTTTATTTTGGCAACTAAGTTAGTTCTGCTATACTTTGTCTTTACTAAAGAGCAATTAGACAGAGAAAAATGATTCAAAGAGAAAAGAGGCTGTGACCCACCTGTATTAAATCCCAGCCTTGTCTGTAATGTCAACTCAAAAATTGAGATATAACTGTTTTACTAAACTAATCTGTTAAATGAAACTAAAAGACTGGTAAAAGAGTATAGAATTATATACAGTAGTTTTATATTTACTTTAAAGTCTTAAGACTCAACAAAGGTTGCCTGTTGGCTACACTAGAAAATTTATGCAGTATTAAATGTTGTCTTCTGTGTCTATATAGAAAAATTAAAAATTAGATATAAGCCTTAGACAAAACCCTAGAAAGAGTAGCAAGAAAAAATTTCTCCACTGGGGTATTTAACTGTGTTCTGTTTAGTCTTTTGTATCTATACATCCTTTCTCTCTGGAGGATCAGGGAGACCAAGTCTAGGTCTAAAATCAGAAACTAGTCCCCCTGAAACCAAGGTAGAAAGAACTTTCCACCATCATCCTGACCACATGTACAGCAGTGAAGGTGAAAAGAATCCTCACCTGGAATCATCACAGCTGGCTGAAAAGAACTTCACTGCCCCTTTGGAAGTAAAGGTAACTTTTAAGACAGTCGACCTGCCCTGCTCTGGCCACATACTGAGAGCTGGCTGGTCAATGCACGACTGAAGCCTGAGGAAACTCCTCGAGGGACGTGTCTTAATTAGACTTTTGAACTTTGAGAAAAGGGGGAAAATGTCACAGGGAAAATAAAAACTCATATGTACACTATTAAGGCCTGAGTAGAGAAACCAAGAAGAGTCACAGTCCCTAAGACCTCAGTGCTAAAATACCAGCACCTGAAACAAGCTGATATTGAGACCCCAAATTAAGGCAAGGTACATTAGATCATCAACAAGTCTGTTAAAAAAAATGTGTGAGAGTGTATGGGTGTGGTGTGACTGAGAGAACTCTGAAAGTGAAGTTAGACCTCCCTTCACAGGTTCTAGGGGAATGTTGGTTTGCTTCCTATGGCTAAGTAGCAGCTTGAGTGGGAAATCGAGGCTGCCCTGGTTAAGAAATGGGTTGGAATTGTATGCATGTGAGTGCTTGGAGAATGACTGAGACGGGTAACAATAGGTGGGGTTTCGCCCCCCACATTTACGGGGTGAAACAAATGTGTGAGTGTGCCCTTCTTCCCTGCCCCAACTTTGTCCTTGGCTATTCTGAGAAAAACTGGAAGTTCCAGGTTTCCACCTTCTTTGGTAGCAGCCATATCGCCATGTGGGACTTGGGGGAAAATGAAAAGACATTAAAAAGAATGTTATTGTAGTTTTGTTACTAGAATTTCTTTCTTTTTTTTTTTTTGAGACAGAGCCTCAAGCTGTCACCCTGGATAGAGTGCTGTGGCATCACAGCTCACAGCAATCTCCAATTCCTGGGCTCAAACGAGTCTCCTGCCTCTGCCTCCCAAGTAGCTGGGACTACAGGCGTCCGCCACAATGCCCGGCCATTTTTTGGTTGCAGCCGTCATTGTTGTTTGGCATGCCTAGGCTGGATTTGAACCCGCCAGCTCAAGTGTACATGGCTGGCACCTTAGCCTGCTGAGTCACAGGCGCCGAGCCTGTTATTAGAATTTCTTCAGTGAGTGTTTGGTCTCAGGAATTTGAGAATTGAGCCTGCAGGCCACAGATCAGTAATAAAATGGCATTTTGTTGGACTGAGGGGCATGCAGAGGGAGTGGAGAGTGCCAGAGCTATTGGCAGAAGGACTGTGCCTTGAAAAGAGTTATGGTTTGTACAGTCCAGTGAGCTCTGGATGGCCCTTGAGAATCTGGGTAAGAGAGTGCAAATCTCATACTGAATAGAGCTGTATCCATATAAGCAACAGGTCTCTGAAGCGAACAGCCTCTGGAAGTGGGAAGGAGGCCCAGGTCAGAGTTTTCCTTTTTCTAGGGGTAAAGATTTGGCCCTGAGAGATATTTTGGCCAGGCCTTGATGGATGGAAAAATATCTTTACAAACTGAAGGGGTGATCTAGCAAATGAACGAATGCAGCCCCTCACCTTAGACAAGGTTATTAAGTCTTTGCTGTGGTTCTTGTCTGGGGAGGGGATTAGGGTGTGTGCTCCTTAGGGTGGAGCCGTCCAATATGTTTGGAACTGCTTTTTTCATGAACTTGTTGGGACTCAGAGTTTGTGTCTGAAGATAAGAGTCTGATGTCTGAGCTCACCTGAGCCTGAAAAATGAGGGTTCTCTATCCAGCCCTGAATGGGACCCCATCCCAGTGACACAGATGAATCAAGGTTTTGATTCCCAAAAAGGCCAGTGGGGAATGTAATAGGCCAACAGCCCCCCAAATGACCTGAGTCTGTCTCAGCCTAGCTCAGCCTCAGTCCCCAAGGTGCCCCTCCTTGGGTTAATTCTGAGAACAGGTTTCTGACAAGGAAGTTCTCCGAGGTCCCTTAACTCCCTAGCTACTGCTACACGATAGTGAAAACTTACTCAAGTGGAGTTTCCCAGGTTACTGAGTTTCCCAAACTACTGAGCCTTCCAAGCTGTCCCTGTGCCAACCACTGTAATGTAACCCCCTGAGCCAACTACCTGACTATAAACCCACCCCCAGCTAAACATTACATTTTGCTTCTGTTTTCGCTTGGCTTGCCACATAGCAACGAAAAAGGGGATAAAAGGCTATCTGCTTTTCTCTTCAGGGCTATTTGCCCTTTGGGGCATCAACCTGCCTGTGCAGGTATAATAAATCACCATCTATTTGAGCCTAAAGTGGGGTCCAAGTTTTTTTCTTACAGATGGTAACAGGTGCAACAGTGGGAGATTGGCATCAGGGAGCTTTGTAAAATTTTAACTAGAGGAGAAACATGTGTAAGCTGGATGTAACAGACCAGCAAAGAAGGTACACTGGTAATAAGGCAGAGGGAGGAACAGTGGAAGGGAAGCCTTTTAGGGATGAGAGGAGATGGAGTCACAGCCTGGCAGGAGCAGCTGCCATTGTCCCCAGTCGAGATGAGGGGTGGGAGTGTTCCTCTGCTGGTGGAGGTACAGGAGGGGCCCTGCTCAGTGTGATCAAGTCACAGGCAGAGGCTCTGAGGTGGGCAGGTGTGTGTGTGCACTTGAGTATGTGCACTGGAGTGTGTGTGTACATGAATGTGTGTGCCCTCCAGTGTGTATGCATGTGTGTACTTGAGTGTGTGTGCACATGTGTACTTGAGTATGTGTGTGTGCTTGAGTGTGTGAATGCCATGTCAGGGTAAGCACAGCTGCTGCAGGGGAGCAGTGCTTAGAAGCTTGTGAAACATCCGGCCTTTCACCTGTCATCCCAGGAATCTCCCTGGGAGGAGGTAGTACTGTGACTGACCCCATTTGACAACAGGGAAACCACATCATGGTGAGTGCAGAGCGTGGGAAAGGCCAGTTGGAAGGACAGTGGATGACAATCTTGCAGAACTGAGGAGGGCACCCAATGGAAGGGCCCATCACTGCTGAATAGGATAAAACCCAGACCCTGAGCAGTGCAGGCAGCGCTTGGGGACCACAGGTGCCAGAGGTGAGGGCAGAGCCAGCCTCTGCATGGGGCTGGGAGGATGAAGAACAACTTCCCAATCCCTGAACACTACATGGGCACAGGTGAGACTCTGTCCTGAGAAGTGCCAGGAGGTGACTGTGCCCTTTAGGACTCAGCCGGCTCAGCCCTGCCACCCACCACAGCCTCACCCTCATGACCCCCAAACAGCAGTAGTCCAAGCTTCCTCCAGGAAGACAGTGTCTGGATGTCAGGCACCATGCTCGCCACCCCAAAGCAACCCACTGCGCCTGTCCCAGCTCCTCAGGGTGGAGCTGGGTCTGGTCAACAGGATGCACCCCCAGCCCACCACGACAAGTGTAAGGAAGGGCTCAGACATCCTCCTCTGACTGCACTGACCTGGGCCTGCCCCATCACCAGGCAGTCCTTTCTGCAGGGACGACTCAGTACCAAACACCCTCTCACCTAACATGTGGAAGGGACAGGGCAGGCAGGCGCTCGTCACCTCCTCTGCCACACCCAGGAGATAGGCGCCATCAAAGTCACCCACTGCCAACTCAGGTCCTTTGCCAGTCACTGCACCTTCCATGGACACAGACAGTGCCTGGGAGCCCGTCAGATTTCTGGCTGCTAAAGGCACAGCTCGGGGACAGACCAGGCATCACCAGCTGCCAAACACTCCATGTAGGCAGCAGAGCCCGGACGGCATGGAGGAGCCCAGACACCCGTGTCTGTCAGGTGCCTCATATATTCTTACAAGTTCGGGTTGGTAACTGGTTGGTTTCCCTGCTGCTCTGCCCACCGTTTAACCAGAACCCAGCATTTTTGAAGCACAGATTGCTCAAGGCTGTTGCTGGAGCCCAGATCAGGGCTGGTGAGATTTCTCCAGAGCACAGCTCATCCGTGAGTGGCTCCTGCTCAGGGCACCTCTGCTGCACAGCACCCACAGCAGCCACGCCTGATAGTTAATTGCCTTTAATAATGGCCAGTGCTGTGAAATCTGAGGTTTCAGACAAGAGTGCATGGGTTGGTTTCAGTGCACGCTGACTTCCGAGTGGGGACACACCCCTCTTGAGAGGAATGCGCCTGGTGCTCTGAGCTCAGCTCATTAAACCCCGCAGTGGGACTTGCTGTCAGCACGGCTGGCTCGCAAGTGAGCGCCCTCACCTGTGACTGCTCACAGAGTTTGCTCGCACACCTCTTTCTGATAGCAACACAGCCATGTTTGGACACAGCGGGACTTTGATAGACTCTAAATTATATTGCGGAAGCTTTTGTTCTTTTATGTCACCTTTCCCCAAATACGTCTCTAAATAACAAAGATAAAAGTATGCCCTAGTGAATCCCAGAAGGAAAGAACAATTTCTCATTTCACAAATGCTCATTTTCACAAATTTAGCAATTAGAAAACATGAAGAAAGTATACGTTTTCTGAAGGCTCCTCTGTTTTTCTTATCCACACCTGCTTTTCCTGATTTCAGAGGCAATCTAAATCGTGCCTGATTTGCCAGGCACCGTGAATCAGCATCTACAACCAGCAGGATGGCGGCTCTGGCTCCAACAAACTGGCCTGCTGGCTCATCAAGACAACACTGAACTAACCCACTGTCCAGCCTTGGCTCCAGAGGCCTCACCAGAAACGAGACCCACGCTGCTGACCACAGTGAGAGGGCGTGCCCTCACGGTACTCACCGCCCCGGTTCCGGCTTGAAGAACTCTCAGTCCAGAGGCTTCTTGCAGTTTGGCTTTGTTGTCAACTGTGAGGAAAGATTGAGAAGCACAGGGGTCAGTGTGGAGAGGCATCACCTCAAGGCCACTGCATGGACTACCTGCTGCACTGGCAGCGTGAGCCAGAGCAGGGGTAATGTCTTAGCGTGGGCCCCGCTAACCCCCAGGCTGCCTCGCGCAAGCAGGGCTGGGCCGTCAGCGTCCCCCACAGCATGCTGTCACGCTGGGAAGTCCTCTGTGACAGGTCACAGCAGACTGTGACGTCTCACTTCAAAGGTGTAGCCATTGTTCATTATCTAACAATGGGAAACAAGTTTCACCAGCGTTAAGCAGGACAAAGGGCTCTTATGAGGGCAAAGCCTCCCAGTGTTTCCTGCTGCCAGTGCTGGAGCCGCTTGGTCCTCTCTTGTTCACACCCTGACAAGGAACAGCCTATAACAAGTTAGTTCCTATCCAAACTGCGGCCAGGTCACTCCTGACTCGGGATGAGGAAGACATTCAGGGAATGAACTACACCCGACGACAGGGGTGGCCATAGTAAAGGACTCGGGAACCCCGGCACGAACAGGGCAAACCCACCTACCTTTCCCTACCTCCAGAGGGGAGGAAGGTGTCACAGGCATGGACCCTGGCTTACGATCCTACAAGAATGTTTTTTCTGGATAAAGCCCCTATCACTTTGGAAACGGAAACTAGAAAAAATACAATTTTACTGCAAACCCCATGAATGCAGAGTGCGTTGCAATTGTGATTAAGTTCAAATGACACAGCAAGAAAACAGCAAGACTTTGCACCTCTTGTTGTACAGACGTTAATCTTGGAACACAAAATTACATCTTCCAGAGGGACACAGACCCAGGCACAGCTGCCACGCCCACGCTGAGGGCCCGCTCACTGTGCTATGAGGAGTGTTCCCCCTGAACAAAGGGCACTATTTTCCACACACAGAAGGAGCCAGGCAGACCCCAGACCACCTGGGGTAGAGCACAAGAGTCAGGGGCAGGGGCTGGCATAGAGGTAAACTCAGCCAGCTAAAGAACACCCTTCCCAGGGATGGAGCAGAAGTGAGAGATTTCAATGCTCTTCTTGTACTGGGGGCAGGTGGGGCGAGAGCAGACGCCTGCATGCAGTAAGCACACACAAATGTGCTTCCAATGCCCAGTTTCTGTGCCCAGCAGCAGTGAGTTTCAGCAGCAGGATAAGAAGTGATAAGCAGCCTGACCAATGAGTGATATAAGTGGAACCACTCGACCCAGGGGTCAGCAAACTGCCACAAAGGCTGGACAGTGCAGGGCTTAGGCTGGGCAGGCCCAGGACACTGCAGCTGGCCCTGTCTCAGAGCATGAAGGCAGCACAGACCACACCTCCTGGGTGGCCCTGGTTGTCTCCAATAAAACTTTATTGACAACAGCAGGTGGTGGTCCTGCTGTGACCCCCAGGTGGTGTTTACTGAAAAAGTAAAGATCAATTCTAGCACTTGGGATTCTCCCAAAGCTGAGGTTTTAATACATCCTATTTCCTTGATTCAGAAGTACACCCCATGTTTTCTCAGGCCTGAACCCAACCATGTCTCATCAGCACCTTGTGTACAAATGTAGTGGTGATTTCTGGGAGTTCTGCCCCACAGGCTGAGGCAGAGCCTCTGCTTCCCCTTAAACATTTTCCACTGATGACTTCCCACAGAGCCAAGGAGGCACCTGACGTTGTTTGGATGTCGGGGCCCCTCCGTTCTTGTGTTGAAAAGTCACCTTAGGAGGGGAGGGCAGGGAAAATGCACTGGGCCAAGCTCAGGGCCCTTTGTCTGGCCACCAGGAAGTGGTTTCTTTCATGTCCCAGGGACTGGACTCTCTGCTGCCCAGCTGCACACACTCTGCAGCCCCCCCAAGCCACCAGGAGCCCAGGGGCCATGTGGCTGTGGGGTCCCCATGCCCGCGTCTGCATCCTGCAGCCGTGAACTCTATACCAGCAGTACCACCCCCTCCAAGGCCCTGGGGGCTTCATGACTGCATTGTTCGTTTTGTGAACTGACCACCTCTTTCTTCCTTAGAACGACAATAATCTTTCATAGTCACTGTTCTCAAAACTTTGCACAGATAGGAGAGCCAGGCCCCTTCTTCCACCACATCTGTCTGTTTCATGCTGAAAGCCATTGTGACTCTGCCTTCCTGAGAAAGTCGTCGGGACTGGCCTGCCAGTCTGGTCTGGAGCAAGATGCCTCAGTTTCCCTTACGAAAGCTATTAATCTCTGTGCTCACTTTCTGTAGGGCTATGAGGACTCTGCAGGAGCCTCTGTGGCCGTGCCCAGCACGTGGTTAATTCTACATGCCTGGTGTGCCCTCCTGGCGTGTGGCAGGAGGTGCTGTGTCTGCTGTCCCATCGCCTCTGTCTCTCGCCACTAATCTGCACATCAGCTCACTCTTCAGACATCAGTCGAGTGTGCCCAAGTGACTCTGTCCTAGCTGAGTAGATTCCTAGTCTTCCTCGTCACAGGACCCCTGGGCCCAGGTCCACACACATGCCGAGGGCCTGCTCTTGCCCCAGGACGGGACAGTAGCTGGGCAGCCCTTTTCCTCAGCTGGAGTTGCTGCCTCCAGAGGGAGAGGGCTAGAGCTTCACGTGCTTCCTGCCCCTTCCAGACTTTTGAGCAGAAATGCAAGGCTGGCCCCTCCAGCCCTCCCTCTGGCTCATGTGTCCCCTCCTTCACACTCACTCGCTGTCACACTGTGGAGGCGACGAGCAGGGGAGGCAGGTGTGCCCAGAGTCCTTCTCCTCCGAGAGGAAGAACCTCTCCAGGTGGGACCCCCATCTCTTGGATGCTATCCAGGATGCGTGGCCTGCTCTGCAGGTGGGATGGCCCAGCACCAGGTCACCTCCAGGCCTTCACCATGGGCCTTGGCCAAGTCTCCATCTGGACCCGTCCTTCCATCCGGATTTCTTTTCTATACCTGACCCCTCCTACAACCCCATGGCGCCTTCACCCCAAATCCAGGATGCTAATGACCCTGCTGTAAGTCGACCCCTTCACTTCCACCTAAAGGGCAGACCCAGCAGTCCCGGCACCGTGAGTCAGTAGCTGCCTTTCCGATCCCCATGCAGCTGCCTTCTGCTCTGTGGCTTTTTGTGCACCAAGGGTGGTGAATCCACCAGCAGTGTGCCACCCTATCCACCTCCCTTCCACATTTGTGGGAGGCCCTCAGGAGTGCCATGCACCCTGGTTAGGCCAAGCATCACGGCTGAATGGCTCCCCTCTGCACTTTTGCAGAAGGACCCCAAGAGGGCCTGATGTGCACACCGGAGATGGGGCCAAGTCCCAGCATCTCACTTGCTTCTGGAACCCCCATGGTTATCTGAAAAGCCCGCGGTCATCTGGAAAGCCCACTGGCTCTGTGCTGATGCTGGATGTTCTCAGAAAGGACAGAGTCCAGATTCCAGAATCCAAAATATCCCGTTTTCCAGCTCTTCACCAGAGAAACCTCCTTGGAGATGGTGACCGTGTGGCAATCACATGTGCAAGCTCCTTGGGCCCCTCGGAGTGACTCGGCGTCTGTGGGATGGACACTGACTTGCTGTGGCTTCATGCTCCCCTGTGACCTGTTGTCTGGGCTTTGGTTGCTTTCAGAAATTTCTCTTTGGTGGTGATAAACAGAGAAGCTATGAGGTTTTGCCTTTTCCCAGCAGGGCAAATGCTGTGTGTTTACTGGCGGTAGCCTGGCCCCTCCGTCCTCCCTCCCCTCCCTCTCACTTCCCCTCCCCCTCTTCCTTTGCTCCCCTTCCCCCTTTCTGTCCTTCTCTTTCTCTCAAATATCCCTAGAAGAAAAACAACAGCTAGTTGACTTCAGCATCTTCTGTGAGTCCGAGCCCATCCTGGTGGATCTTCCTTTGCAACATTCCTCCCACATTCTTGTTGTTCTAGAATATTTCCTAGACTCCCTGGATGTGCACATGGGTTTCCTTATGCTTCCCAGCCTGGGCTGGTGCCGTCTGACACCTGCACCTGGAGTCAGGAGTGCGTGTCAGGCCGGACGTGCCCTCTGGCTGTGACCACACACTCACACCTGCTCTCTTTCTGGAGACAGCATTTAAGGCCAGTGTAAACTTCCGATGCCTACCACTGTCTTCCCTGTGTGACTCCAGGATGACGCTGCTGTTTCCACATTTCTGCTGATGCGTTTTCTGGGGATAGGAGGAGTTTTGCTTCAGCCGAATGTTCAGTCAAATCCCAGCCCTCAGCCCTTTTTTCAGCCAAGTTCTGGACTCAAAGATGAGTCGGTGCGCATGACCACAGCAGGCAGGCCTGGGTGCAGAGACACAGTAACAAAGGCCAAGAGCAACGTATAAAGCCCATTTTTATCTTCATGGGAGACAAAAAGGGTTTCCAAACACACACAAAAAAGTCCTTTAAAATTAAATTCACTAGATGAAGGATATGCAAATTACCTGAAGAAGCGGAACCTTATAATGTTCTCAAAACTCTGCAATAGCCTATTTAATTAGTATTTTAATTTATCAGACTAATTCTTTGCACTTGACAATTTATGCAGTATTCCATATAATTAAGCACATAGCTACAGCAGAATGATTTTGCCCACTCCCTTTATCCCGCTATTTTAACCTGAAAGAATGTGCAGAAGTCTCTTCTGTAATCTAAATTGCAATGGGGACCACTTAATGGCTTTGCTTCATTAGACAGAGGCAGAGTGGGTGGCTGGGTGAAGCTGTCACCTAGGAGCCTGATTCCCTCTGGACATTTCTGTCCCTTCACGGTGGAGCCTGGCTCTGGATGAGCAGAAGCTACTGCTCGGGGTTGGGTGGGCAGCTTGCCCGCAGCCCCCGGGCAGAGCCGCCTCCACACCCAGAGGCCTCGATGGAGGGAGTCACAGCAGGTTTCTGGGAAGCTGGGGGCTCTGTGGTAGGATCCCCAAGCTGAGGTGAGCAGCTACTGGTTGCATGGTGTGTGCCGGCCACCACACTGCACGAATGCCCCTCAGGAAAGGGACACGGATGTGAAATAAAGAAAAGAAAAGTCAGAGGGCAGGGTCTGCAGGCCCCATCTCCATGTCAGGAGGTGGGGGCAGGGGAGGTGTGGACTCCCAGGCTCCTGGCAGGCGGGTGGGTGGGAGCTGCCAACCCAGCCCAGGGAAGGAGGAGGCCTGAGCCTGAGACAACCCCCACTCCTCGTCCCAGGGCTGATCGTGGTCCCTGTTGAATGCACGGCTGAATAACTGCAGCCCATTCTTTTTCCACAGGGGTATTTTCCAAAAAGCACAGGACCTGGGAGTGTGACTGTTCCCATCTGAGGGTGGCTGGAGCCTCTAGAGGGGACTCTGTCCATTCAGGTTTGGGAAGTGGAACCCAATGTAGCTGAACACACTCAAAACAACCCAGCCTTCCCTGTACCTCTAGGGGTAGTAATTCAGGGGAGGGGTGTCTTACAGGTGGGCTGGGCTATGCCAGGTCACAGGGCAGGGTGGGGAGACACCAGGGCCCTCCCCACATCCCCTTCACATTCAAGGACTCGCCCATCGTTACCGAGAAACAAGGTTCCCTAGCAAGGGCTTACTGAGCTGCAAGGCTGTGCAGACAGCTAAGTTCCCCTTTGTCACAAAGGTCTAGAACCTGAGGGTCAGGTCAGGTCTGTCCTTGAGCCGTGGCCCCAGGAGTGGAAGGCCACTTGGTGTGTGGGCAGCAGGAGGGCCTGAGGTACGGCCTGGGGGGAGGCAGTTGTCACCCGGAAAGCTGGAGGGTGCAAAGGGTGGCTGCCAGGTCTCCCCACAGAGGATTTTCTCACAAAGGAAGCCCTTAGGGGTATAGGGCACTGTCCAGGGATGGCCCTCGTGAGACCCCTGGGAGGTCTTCTGAGTGGGGTTCCTGCTGCTGTCAGGACGCAGCCCTGCTTGGCAGGCACCTGCTGCAGGCCCCCCAGCTGTGTAGGGCTCCACTCTCTCATTCCACAGGGCAAGGCACCTGTGCCCCGCCAGCCTGCCTAGCCCTGTAACCCGCCTTGTGTCCCCCCAAACTTCTATCGACATCTGACATGACATATATTAAACACTTGCTTATTATCTAGTTTTCACTTGTACTTTCAACAAGAGCAGGTTTCTGCCCTGGTGCTTAGGACAGTGCCAGAACTGTTCTCAGTGAGCAACTGTGGAGGCAATGAGTGTGAGACCCACGGCATGAATGCGCAGACCCACTGCCAGGCTCAGTGTGGGGCCACCGCGGTCACCAAGACTGTGGCACCACTGCAGTCCTCTCTCTCCAGTGCCAGTGCCAGGGCTCAGGCTGCTGCCATCCCACGCCCTCCGTGCCCACAGCTCTAGTGTTTGAACCAAAGCGCCATCAGGAAGAAGGGCTGTGAGGACGCCCCACGAAGAGTGTCCTGGTCCTCTTCTGATGCCGGGCACCCCCATGGCTCAGGCTCAGGATCACGCAAATGCCTTCCCATGAAGCTACACTGGGCTTCCCCCTCTGCAGGCTCCATGTAACCCAGCAGTTTGTATGCAAAGCAAACACGCGCACAGCTGACTGTGTCGAAACACAGCCGGAGACGGCACGTGGAGGGCACACGCGTGTGCTGTCTGCGATGTGCCTGGCCGTGGGGACATGTGCCCATGATGTGTTGTGATCCACTGCTTGGTAAGAGCACAACACGAGGAAATGTTTTGATGTTGCTCATTCCACATCCCGTCATCTGAGAGCAGCATGTTGCCACAATGTTGGATATTTCATTTTGCTAACTGTCAGAAAGAATTAAAATAATCTTGGAATGTAACTGCTTTCTTGACAATTATTTACTAAAATCAGAGACATCATTTAAAGCTTAATTCTAATGATGGGAAAAGAGATGCCCCAGCCCATCCTTGCTGGAAACAGGCTGTTCACCGACTCTTTTTTCTCTTTTCATCTGGTCACCAAGATGCTGGGGCGGAGGGACCCAGGAGGAGCCCCGTGCAGGAGGTGGCTGGGTGAGGAGGGGTGTCCCTGTGTCACTGTGGATGTGGGATATGACTGAACACCTAAATGGGGGTCAGAGGCAGTGGCGAGGTAGTGGCTCCAAACAGAACTTCCCCCAGGAGTGGACTAGTTCCCCCATTCACTCAACTCCAGTTTGAAAGATACCACTTTGGAAATGTAAGACAATGCAGTGGTGGGACAGATGGCTCACATCTATAATCTCTGCACTTCGGGAGGCTAAGGCAGGAGAATCACTAGAGGCCAGGCCTGCGAAGCATAGCAAAAAAGAAAAATCCATGCGTGGTGGTGTGTGCTGTAGTCCCAGCTAGTTGGGGAGGGGGCCAAGGCAGGAGGATCGCTTTAGCCCAGGAGTTGGAGGTTGCTGTGAACTGTGATGACAACACTGCCCTCCAGCCCAGAGGACAGAGCAAGACCCTGTGTCTAAAAAATATACGTATAGAGGGTGCCAAACAAATGTATACACATTTTAAGAAAGGAAAAAACTGTATTAAAATTATAATACTCAATATATACTAATGTTTGTTATCTTATATACTGTATTTTTTATCTCATAACTGCAGAAGCCAAATGTGACTTGAGTATTACAATTTTAATTTACACACACATGGACACACAGGGGTGCCAAAAAATGTGTACACATTTTTAAGAGACATTCTCTATGTATTGCTTCTCAGAATTGAAGGTGCCACTACTGGTCAAGTGTACCTGATCACTTACACGTCCATTTCACCTATAATTTGTACACATTTTGGGAATGATCAATTCGACTTAACAAGATGTAAAATGTGTACACTTTTTTTTTTTTTTTTTTTTTGGCATCTCAGGTAATAACAATGCAATGGCCAAAGTCTCACCCTGTTTAAAAGAGAAAGGTCTTTGGTACATACATGTTTATTTATTGACCTAGGCATAATATGCATGATTTTACTAAATATGCTTATTACGGTTTCCTGGAGAGGAGACCCCTTACCAACTCATGATGAATTTCTCTTGCTGGTTGAATTCTTTTTGTAAATTTATAATTCAAAACATATTAACATTTTATGTTTATATTTAATAAAATATTAGGCAGATACCAAAGAATATAAAATAATGTGTGGTTATAAAGAATAGGACAGCAAATGTAGTACATAGTATGTGACACTCTGAGAAAGATAAAACGTTAAAACTGCAGCTGCTATCAGTGCTTCCTGTTCCACCAAAGGCAACGAGTCGCCTGAATTCTGGGTTGATCTTTTCTTATTCTCTGCAAACTTTTTATATGCCTGTATGTCCCTAAACATCACATTCGGGTCAGATGACACAGCACACACGCTCAGACCCCCGCCAGTGTGCGTTCTGCTGTGATGTGACCCGGTTCTCTCGCCTAATTCTCCGTTTCTGAGACTCAGACTTGGATTTCACGGCGCTGTGGCTCACACAGTTTCATTGCTCCATATCCACGTTATTTACAAACAGTACATCATAATTTAGTTTTCCATTTAATTGTCCGATCAAGGGGCAATTGGGTTGTTTGTGTTTCCAGCATACCTCCAACAGTCCTGCCGGGAACATTCTCACACCTGTGTCCAGGCTCAGGGACTCTTCCTCCCGGAATCTCCTGGACGTGGGTGCCCTGGACTGTCGGTTTGTGGTTCCGCCATCAGCAGAGGCCGGCTCATTGTTTGTCAGACATGATGCTGAATCTCTCCAGGCTTTCAGCTGGTAGGTCTTTGACAACCTTCAGTTCAAGCATCTTATATGTTTATTCACATTGAGGCTTCTTATATAACATTTTTGTTTCTGCTTTTTGCCCATTTTCTCTAATGGGTGATTTCATTTTTCTCACTGCTTTGTGGGAGTTCTCTCAACATGCTGTGTGTCAAACCTTTGTCAATCCGTTGTGCCACAACTATTTCACCTCAGTTTGTGGTTTGGCTTTCTAAGTTTCTTTTTTTTTTTTGTAGAGACAGAGTCTCACTTTATCGCCCTGGGTAGAGTGCCGTGGCGTCACACTGCTCACAGCAACCTCCAGCTCTTGGGCTTAAGCGATTCTCTTGCCTCAGCCTCCCGAGTAGCTGGGACTA
>CAUYON010102969.1:0-28581 GCA_963573935.1 Arctocebus calabarensis | reverse complement strand
TTTTTTTTTTTTATTCTGGGGAGATGCCCAGTAATGGGATTGTAGGATCAAATGGGAGGTCCAGTTTGAGTTCTTTGAGGGTTCTCCATATTTCTTTCCAAAAAGGTTGTATTACTTTGAAGTATGCTTTTAAATTATAGTAGAAAAAAACAGATTTAAAGGACTTGGATGAATTTGATTTTGTGGGCTAACCTGAAATATCAGTCTTTGTATGCCTAGAGTTTTCTAATTAGTAAATTGCAGTGCAAATAAATATCTAAGGTTTTTTTAAAAATCAATGGTTGTGGCTATTAATTATTACATACTTTTACATAGCTTTTCTTTTAAAATACCTACATTAGTTTATTTTTTGCTTTGAAGAATAAGTTAGATCATAAGTATGTACCCTAACTTGATATTCTATACCAGAGATCTAAAAGACATTTTGCACAATGGCTTCATGCTCAAATTGCAATGATATTGTTGTTATATTTGTAGTGGCTCATTTGGAGCTCAATTAATACCATTTCTACACAACCTGTCCTGTTCCCAAGGTCTCTGTCAAAGAGTACATAGGGTTAGAAACAGGAGTAATTACATCTCCAATAGAGGATTTTAAAACACTGGGACCCGGGTGGCTACTTTCACCACTGTAAGCCCACTCAAGTCATTTCATATAGATAGTCTTCTCTAAAAACAAGGAATAAAGAAAGACTAAGAAACATGTTTTATTACTATTGGTTATTAGGACGAGACCACACGAAAAATAGATTGTATTATATTCTTTAGAGTGTAAAAATGCATCCTCTTTTGTCTGTTCCTAGGTTTGAAGAAGAAATGACCAGCAAGTGGCTATATCTTTTTGAAGGCAGCGGGGTCCCGTATGGCCCAATCAACAACATGAAGAATGTATTTGCAGAACCCCAGGTTTGTTTTTTGAAGTTTAGCAGCACAAGAATTTGTTTGTCTTTTCTATCCAGATTGATTTATATAAAAGTACATTAGTCATTGATCTTAAGTTACATAATATGATTTTTCACTATTACATTAAAATTATGAGTCTGAAGTAAAAAGAACTAGAATTTACAACTATTTACAATCATATCTTTCTGTCTGTTATATTTAACATATTGTGTTCCTTTATCAGCTACTACATGAAGTTTCTGAAGTCAGGGCATTTATTTTTCCTGAAAAAGAGAAATATAGACAATTGAGAGGTTGGGGTTAGATACTCAGAAATTACCCTTTGTAGAAAGAAATATGACAACATATTTCTTTTTTTTGAGAACATATTTCTTAGTTACAGCCCACTTCTGAACATATGTGTACCTTCAAATGTATAAAGCAAGTCATATTTAAGTCTGCATAGAAATTATTTTATATACTTTAATTAATATGTGTTATTTGTGAGGCATAAATTATACTTGAATAGTGATTTGTGCTATATGTTACTTAATAGGCTCCCATTTGGGACCCAGGAAGGTGGGGGGGGTCACATGAAAAAAAATTATTTTATAATGCTGTTCAAATGATTATTTTAAGATGAAGTCAAAACAGTAAGTTTTAAGTTTCTTACTTCAGTATAAGAAATTTATCTTGTCTCATATTCACATATTAATCCCAAAAGGTAGAGGAACTCCCTTTTTCTTTGAATTTTTCGCATGTCTTGTAAGTTCTAATACTTCAGAATTATGGGTTCCCCCTCTTTAGTTTCTTTATATTTATGTAACAGCAAGTTTTCTTTCAAATGAATTATTGAAAATGGAATACAACTTTGTTGGAAAACTGATCTGTCTCTTTAACTTTGGTATCTTTATCTTACATGAATATCTGTTTAAAAGAAAACTGAAATGTATTTAATTCAATAATTAACAATATTTACTGCAGAAGAAAGAGTGAATAAATTCAGTGATTCTGATTGGTACTATTTTCTGCCAAGATTATGAGTATGGCAAGGTTTTGTTCATAATAAAACTACAATCAATAAGTATTTGAGATAAGGGAGCCCACTTGGTGTGAATTCTTCTGACAGGGACCACGCAACCTCAGTGATTAATTCTTGGTGATTCCTCATGATGAGGTAGCAGTATATGCATCCTGAATGTAGCCCAGAGGTCTGGTTTTCTCATTTCATAATTGCATGAGGCTGAGCCACCATTTTAAGCTGTGTCTATTGAGGTGTATAGGGCATCACGTTTATCTTAATCTGTGGGCACAGTTCTCTGGAGATCTTTCCTAAGAGTTCTTCCACTAGCATTTCTGTTGCTCCATCTGTGTTTTATTAAGACTAAAAGTACCAAAGCAAATAATTATTTTCAAACCTAGATTGGTACATTGTAACATTACCTGTTTTTTAGACTTTGGTAAATAAAGGTTCGACGTCCCATTCCCTACCTTAAAATTGTTCATTTTTATGGTTTAATTCAGAAGGACTATAGAATAATTAGGTTGTTGATATCCAATTTTCTCTTGCAGCTCAGTTTAATTACTTTAATCTTTTCATCTCAACTCTCATGAAACTGTAAATAAGTTTTTATTTTTGGTCTATGACATATATTAAGTCATTAGACCACTTTCCAAGATGGGAAGCATTGATATTAACTAATACAGGATAAGAATTCTTCATATTACTGCAAAGTCTCTACAGACTTCCCTGTTTATCACCAAAAAGGAGATCTATAGTTCTAACATCAAAAATTTTTAGTCGTACACTGATAGTTATTGATAATTATACCCTAGTAGCAAAAGTAAAGTTATTCTTGTTCATAAGTAATTTCGTTCTTTTTTTGAGTTTACATACTAAAATTTATGTATATAATTTATCTAGATTGTTAGAAAGACTAGAGAGTAATGTACTAGCATTGCTTTTTTTTTTGGAGACAGAGTCTCACTATGTTACCGCCAGTAGAGTGCCTGCCCTGGTGTTACAGCTCACAGCAACCTCAAACTCTTGGGCTTAAGCCTCAAACTCTTGCCTTACCCTCCCAAGTAGATGGGACTACAGGTACCTGCCACAAAGCCTGACTATTTTGTTGTTTTTGTTTGGCAGGCCCAGGTTGGGATCAAACCCACTAGCCCTGGCATATGTGGCTGGCGCTCTGGTGCTGAGCTACAGGTGCTGAGCCTAGCATTGCATTTTTAAAGTTAGCAAAGATGACTATTTAGGACTTTTCCATGTAAGAGGCAAAGGTACCTTCTTCCTCTATTGCTGATAGTATTTATTCCTTTTAGAAAGAATTCCATAAAATTTTGAATTTTGAAAGGAATATAGAATAGTAGAATGTGGTATAATAAAATAATAGGAGAGTTTAAAAAATACGTGAAATAGATTATTTAAAAAAAAATCCCTTAGGATGACATCTAAAAATGATTACTTAGAAAGTCTATTCATTTATTTAATAAAACTTTATTATACTTAGTATGTACCTGGTGCAGGGGTTTAGTGTAAATTTAGTGTTCCTTGCCTTTCTAAAAAATAAATTCAAAATTGACTTAAAAACTGGGTACATAATAAATATTTGTTAGTGCATAAATCAGCAAAGAATGAGTTGGCTAACTTTGGAAAGTTTAGGCTTTTCAAATGAGCAAGTAGCTCTTGTGTAGTCCTGATGACAAGCTGCATCGCTAGGGCTGATTACAAAACCCTTGGTGATATCCAGGGACTAAGGGTAACGTATTAGTGAAAACCATAGAGTCAAAGTTAGTGGATAGTTTTATAAACTTCTAGACTTTAGTTTTCTTAACTGTAAAATTGTGAAGTAGGATCTTTATATTGTTGAAAGTGCTAAAATAATATTTAGATGGTAAACAATGCATAGTAGTAGCTCAGTCTTTCATGGTTATATTCTTGTTAAAAACATTTTCTTTGACTCACCTTTGTTTAGTGGATAGAAGCAAATCCAGTGATGAGGGGATGGGGAACATTAACTTAAAATCATATTCTATTGTCCTTTTATGAAAACGTATCTGCAAACTCCGTAACAAGAAATTATCTTCCTCGTTTCTGATTACTGGAAATCCTTTTATTTTTAATTTTCCTTACAAGTTTTTTTCTAAGTATGATTTCCGTTTAAGGTATCCTCCCTTGTTTTCCCTCTGATGAGCTGTAGAGTTTCTTGGCCCTGGGTACATGAAACTGGCCACTTCTGTTCAGATGTGGGAATGCAGCACTGGCGCCGGCAGCCCAGTCTCCATGTGCCAGCACAGCTGCTAGTTCAAATGAAAATTGCTTTGGGTGAAGTACAAGCCTGGAACATGGTGCAGGAAGGGAGACTTTGATAAAGTGAAACTGGGTATGTCTAACAAAATCATGCAAACAAAAATAAAAAAACCAAAAGAAAAACAAAACAAAACAAAAACCCAAAACAGGATTGGAACCCTTAAGGAATGGGAGAAAATTTGGTATGCCTTCTTATCAAGTGGACCATTTATATTTCATCTGCAGTTTGACAAAAATGTACTTGCTAGTAGCAACTATTTCTAACCTAACATTTTCATCATAGCCTCATTGTCTGAGAAAACTTGCTTTTTGAACTCAACTGAAATAATAGATGATATTTCTTCGATAGATAGAAGATTGTTTACCTTTTACTTTCTGATTATATACCATAGACTTTTGCACAAACTGATCCTACAGGCATCCACTGTTAAGTCTAATCAAGAGTGCTGTGGGGGGATAAGTTGGTCTGCATTTTCTGACCATTCTAGGAAATTCTTATTTAAAACTCTTAAAGTGGTAGTTTTTTTTTTTTGGTTTTTCTCCCTCAGCAACAAATTATCTCTGGAAATCTCTGTGCAATATAGAGGCATAGTATAGATTATCTGAGTATAGATTTTAATAGCCAGTCATTTCTTCACGTGCTTTCTTAAAATATCTTCTTTTAATCGGGCCAAGATTGTGCAGTACATTAAAGGAATTCTTTAAAAGTTTCAAAAAACTTACTAGATGACCTCAGTATGGTCCTATTTAACATACCCTTGGGAACATGTGCGTGAAATACATTGTGGTTTGAGGGTTTCCAACCCAAACAAACTTAAAAGAAAATGCAGATTTAATAGAAACTATTCAAATTCTTGCAAAAAATAGGTATAGATCTCAACCACTGACATGTTTTAAGATAATTAAAAGAGAATGCACCATCCTGTTTTTAGGCTTTCTCTTTAAATTATATGTTTGGTGGTTCTAGGTGTCACCATCTTTAATTAAACTGCTCAATTAAAAAAATAAGATATGAGTGATTGGTGCCCCTGATTCATGTTTTTCTCTGTCCTTCATGCTACGACCTGAGGGCATGGAAGAGAGGGCAATGGGTGCTGCAAAAGTGGTGTTATTTAACAGTCTTCACATTTGTACCACACACGTTGAGTATGTCAGGTGTAAGACATCACCCTGAAGCATCACTTCTGAGAACTATTGAGAGGGAAATATCAGAACTATTGAAATATCACAGCTGGCCCTGATTTTAACTGGTGCCAAACACCTGCAGCCTCTAAAACGATACCAAAACAAAACCCCACCCTGTGGCCACAAGCCATCCCTTAACAACCCTTCCTTAACTTTGCATCACCATCAAAATTAATTTAACATTTTCTCCAGAAACCTTATTCTTCCTGTCCCAGAGGGCTATTACAACTCCTTTAACAAATCTTTCGTATGGGATAAATATGTCATAGAAACAGAGTGAAGTATTGAAATATTTGATGGCCGAAAACTATCTGTTTTCATCTCATTATTTGTGGAAGCCTGTGAAGTTGGAGGTTTTATTAATCTCTAGACTAGCTCACATTCTCTAAGTGATTTTGTTTTAACATATTTTGGCAAAATATCTAAGCATCTGGGAAAAAAGCCCATTATTCACATAGTAAGCATCAGAAGCACCCAAATACAGAGCTGTTTTTCAAGCCTCTTCTATTATACACACACACACACACACATTTATATACAAGTATTCATACATATGTATATACATACACATTACTGATGCATTTTAAAGAACATGTTTCGAATGACATTAGTTATTTTTTCTTGAATTGCAGTTGCTTAGTCTTCAGAGGGTTATACAAGCCAAGCAAAATTATATCCTTGCCTCTAATAGAGCTTAGAAATACATACACCCAGTGGTCCTTGCCACTGGAAAACTGTTGATGAAGATCTGAGATAAAATGGTATGTCTGGAAATAATTCTTAGCAAACAAGACAGATACAAACATAAATTTTATATGTATCTATAAATATACAGGACACACTTTAGATGATGCACAAAATCAGATATACTTACATGCTGTGCACTATATGTATTATGTGTGTGCTTGTTTTATGATATCTGGGTATAATATTTTCTTTTTTTTGAAGAAGTAATTTGTTTTAGACTTAGGTGATTAAATAAAAATAATAATTTGACTCTTTCTGGATAAAAGATTTAAATTTAAGAAATGAAATAACAATTCTAGAAGTAAGTGTTGGAAAAACTCTTGACAATATAAACCTGGGAAGAGATTTTATGAAGAAGATTCTTTTGGCAGTTGCAGTATCATAAAAATAAATGAATGAGACATGATCAAACTAAAAAGCTAAGGGTACAACTAAAGCATACAGACAGTTTTCAGAATGGGAGAAGATATTTGCATGCCATAAATCTGACGAAGGGCTAATAACTACTTCTTCAGAGAACTCAAATTAATCAATAAGAAAAGAGCAACCAATCCCATTTATAAGTGAGCAAGAGACATGAATTGAACCTTTTCTGAAGAAGACATAGGAATAGCCAACAAACATATGAAAAAACGCTCAACGTCTCTAATCATCAGAGAAATGCTACTCAAAACCACCCTAAGATACCACATAACCCTGGTGAGAATAGCCTATCACAAAGTCCCACAGCTGCAGATGCTGGCATGGATGTGGCGAGCATGTATTTCTATACTGCTGGTGAGATTGCAAACTAATACAACCTCCATGGAAAGAAGTATGGCGAATCTTCAAAGAGCTAACAGTAAACTTTCCATTTGATCCTGGAATCCCATTGCTAGTTATCTACCCAGAAAGAAAAAAAAGTTTTACCATGAGGACATTTGCAGTAGAATGTTCCTCATAGCTCAGTTCATAATCACTAAGGCATGGAATCAACCCAAGTGCCCATCAGCTCCATGAATGGATTAATAAACTGTGGTATATGTATACCATGGAATACTATTCAGCCATAAAAAGATGGAGACTTTACATGTACTGTATAAAACTGGATAGACTTGAAGAACATTCTTCTTAATAAAGTATCACAAGAATGGAAAAGCAAGTATCCAATGTATTCAATACTAATATTGAAACCAGTAGGTAAACAACTATACCTCCACATGAGAGAAAAACAAAATTGAATTCAAGTGGGCAAAGATGGAAAGAAGACAGGGGAGGAGAGAAGGGGATTGGTAAGCGCTCACCTAGTGGGCACAATGTAATGGTATACAGCACACCCTCTGGGTGAAGGGCTCAACTACAACTTGAACTTTACCTGACAAATGCAAACAATGTAACCTGATCATTTGTACCCTCATATTAATCTGAAATAAAAAAAGTTTAAAGCTTCAATTTTATATTGTCATATGAAGTGTAAGTCAGTATTCAACTTTATTTTGTTGAATTGAGAAAATTATCCTAGTGCAAAGAAATTTCTGTGTTATTATTTAAGAGAAAATTCATTGAAATGTTAAATAATTAAGGACTTAATGTAAAAATACCGGCATTTTATCTTCATTTTTTCCCTACAAACTTAAGAAATTTGGATGTGTTTTGAATGGATATCAATTTCTGTAAACTATCACACATTTATATTTACCTATCTGACTGGAATGCTTTTGGCATTTTCTCGATTTTTCTATGAAAGGGGGGAAAAGGGACCATAATCATTTCTTTCTATGCTTACGGGCAAAGGGGACCATATTCATTAGTTCATTTATTGAGCCATTCTCCCCTTCACAGGGCCTGCTCTGTACATGGGCTTGTGTTCAGAGTTTGAAAATGGAAAGGGTTAATGGAAGACAGTGAATGAAGGAGGTTACAGAGGTAGAAAGTATTCAGTGTCACAGAACAGTTACACATAAATACCCTGATAATTTTTATTTTATTTTATTTTATTTTATTTTTTTGAGACAGAGCCTCAAGCTGTCACCCTGGATAGAGTTCCGTGGCATTGCAGCTCACAGCAACCTCCAATTCCTGGGCTCAAGCGAGTCTCCTGCCTCCGCCTCCCAAGTAGCTGGGACTACAGGCGCCCGCCACAACGCCCGGCCATTTTTTGGTTGCAGCGTCATTGTTGTTTGGCGGGCCCGGGGGCCGGATTCGAACCCGCCAGCTCAGGTGTACGTGGCTGGCGCCTTAGCTCGTTGAGCCACAGGCGCAGAGCCTACCCTGATAATTTTTAATAGCAATATGTAATAGGCATAAAGCATCATGAGAATTTCCTATTTAATGATTTAACAGAATTTAAACTCTGAATTTAAGAGCTGCAAAATGTCTTAATCATGAAACTTGCCAAAAACTCTTTATCCTTTTAAATGCCTCTTGTAATTAGTTTATAATATTACTAATAAATTCCTTCCCAATGATTAAGAAGAAAATAATGGAGCCTTTCAGCTTTTACTATTTAGTGACTTTGAAATTATTTGTGACCTTAGGACATAGAGGATTTTTTTGTTGTCTTATAAAAGTCTCTCTGTCTTTGTCTCTTTCATGTGTAACCCCAGCTGATTGAGGAAGCTCTGTGGATGCTTTATGTTTCTGAACATTTCGAAAATATTTTAGAGTGGAGATATATTGTATAATCATTGAATTTTACCAAACCTTGAACTTTTAGGCCAAAGTCATAATTTTTGAATGGATAAAAGATAAAAAAATCAAGAAAGGTTAATATGGGCTGAGTGTAGTGGCTCAGGCCTGTGGTCCTAGCACTCTGGTAGGCCAAAGCAGAAGGATTCTTTGAGCACAGTAGTTTGAGACCAGCCTGAGCAAGAAAAAGATCCCATCTCTACTAAAAATAGAAAAAATTAGCCAGGCATTATGGCCAGTACATGTAGTCCCAACTACTCGGGAGGCTGAGGCAAGAGGATCACTTAGGCCCAGGAGTTTGAGTTTGCTGTGAGCTACAATGCCATGGTACTCTAGTATGAGCAGAGTGAGACTCTGTCTTTAAATTAAAAAAAAAAATTAATATTGTTTGGCAGTATTTTGATGCCCAGAAGAGTAATCAGTATCAGTTAATTTTATAAAACAGGTTAGCATGCTGCTATATAATAGGAATATAATTCAAGCTATATATATAAAACTATATGTATAGTTTTAAAATATCTAGCCATATATATATAGCTAGATATCTAGCCATATATGGATATCTATATAAATTTCCATATGGCTTGAATTTATATAGATATCTATATATAGCTAGATATCTATATATATGTAGTTTTATACTATATATATATAGTTTTAAACTATCTAGTGGCCAAATTAAAAAACAAAATAGCAAAAAAATAAACTTTAATTGTACATTTATTTAACCTAATGTATCCAAAATGCATTTTCAAATTTATTCAGGGTTGTATTTATGTCCTAGGATATGATTTATTCTGCAGAATATTCCATGTGTTCTTGAGAAGATATGTTTTCTTCTATAATCTTAGTATTCAGGAAGGTAAGGTAGGAAGATTACTTAAATCCAGAAGTTAGAGAAAAATGTGTTTTCTTTTGGAATACTCTGTAAATATGTGTTAGATCTCATTTGTTTTATTATCAGGAGAGACTACTTCTAGTAACATTTTTATTGTTTTAGTATCTTTTTCCTGATATATATATTAGTATAGTCACTTCATTTTTTTTTATGGTTGTTGGTAATATTGTACATCTTTTTCCATCCTTTTCAACCTGTTTATATCTTGAAACTGAAGTATATCTCACGTAGACAGAATATAATTGGATCTTGATTTTTTATCAAATCTAATAAATATCATTTTATTCATTTTTAATACTACTACTGATATAATGGATTTACATTACCATTTGCTTTCTGTTTTCATTGTGTCTCATGTCTTGTTTTATTCCTTTGTTCCTACTTCATTGACTTCTCTTGGCAAAAAGCAGCTATTTTTTAGTATACCATTTTAATTCCTAAAATGATTTTTTAGTGATATTTTTAGGTTATTTTCTTATTAATTTCTCTAGAGCTTTTACATTTTATTAGAATTGACTTGTTTTACCTAATTTAGTTCCAATAAAATATGGGAAGTTTTCTCCTATATAGCTCCTTTTTTATGGGTATGTGTGTATGTGTGTTTGTGTATGTACATGTATATATACACATGACATCTATATATAGAAAAAATTCAACAATGTACTGTCAAAGTATTAAATATATTTATTTACTATCATATGCTATATATTATTAAATCTTTTATAGAACCTGATGAAAGAAATGAGACCCCATTTATATTTATAGAATTTGTATTAATCTTAATTACCCTATCTTGTTTTCTTAATTTCTTGCTACAAATTTGAGTTACCATCTGATGTCTTTTCCTTATTTCAATGTAGCTTTTTACTCTTACTCATAATGCTTGCACAATTACTGTCAAGTATATTGCATTCTTTATGTTAAAGGTCCAATCGTATACTTATG
This sequence comes from Arctocebus calabarensis, assembly GCA_963573935.1. Taxonomy (NCBI): domain Eukaryota; kingdom Metazoa; phylum Chordata; class Mammalia; order Primates; family Lorisidae; genus Arctocebus; species Arctocebus calabarensis. The sequence continues at coordinate 17,941 of CAUYON010102969.1, read as the reverse complement.
TACATATTCTTTATTGCAATTCCTTTGTAAGTTAATCAAAAAAGGAGAAGGAATACACAATTATACTGTTTTGTGTAATTGTATACATGATTACTTTTACTCATTCTCTGTTTTTTTGTGTGTAGATTCAGAGTACTGTATGATATCCATTTCAGACTGAAGAACCTTTGAAATTCTTTTTCATTTAAGTCTGCTAGCAGTGATTATCATCAGCTTTGGTTTATCTGCAATTGTTTTTAGTTTATCTTTTTTTGGAAAATACTTTGCTAATATGATTCTTAATATGTTTGGCAGTCTTTTACTTTGAACACTTTGAATATGTTGTTTCACTACTTCTGACTTCCACTCTGTCTGATGAGAAATTACATGTTAATCTTATTAGGTTCCTTTGTATGTAATGTATCATTTTTTTATTTGGTCCTTTTAGGTTTTCTTTTTATCTATGAACATTTTGAGTATGATGTGTCTTTGTGCATGTGATTCTAGTAACATTTATTCTATTTTGAATAAAGTGAGCTTTTAGATGTGTACAATAATGTTTTTCATGAAATTTGAGAAGTTTTCAGCCATCATTTAAAAATTTTTTTGTACTTCTGTCTTTTTCTGATACTCCCATTATGTGTTTGGTGTGTCCCATATATTTCTAAGGCTCCATTCATTTTTCCTCATTCTTTTTTGTCTGTCCTGCTTTTATCATCTCTATTGATTTATATGTAAGTTTGCAGATTCTGTCTTCTACCACTTCAAATTTATGCTTGAGCCCCTCCAGTAAAATTTTCATGTCAATTATTATACTTTTTCACTCCAGAATTTTCATTTGGTTCCTTTTAACAATTTGAATAATTTCTACTACTTTATTGATATTATCTCCTTGATGAGACATTGTCATTATACCTTCCATTAATTCTTTAAGCATATTTTCTTTTGTTCTTTGAACATACTTATAATAGCTCCTTCCTTTGAAGTTTTGTTTTCCTGCTAAGTCCACCATCTGAACCTTTTCAAGGGCAGTTTGTATTGCTAATCTTTCTATCTGTATACTAGTCACACTAATGTTTCTCTGCATATCTCATAATTGCCTCAATTTTGTTGAAAACTCTTCATTTTAAATCTTCCATTCTCTATCACAGGGTTTATTTGGTTTGTTGCTTGCTAGGTCAAACAACAGTGTCTTGGCTGAACCAAAACAAGTGAAATTTATTTTTCTTGCAGTGCATATATTCTAATGTCCCAGATTATTTCCAGTCTATTACCTCATGACTTCATTTAAAATAAGCTGATTGTTGATGAAAAGTTGCTCTTAGCCAATTAGATTTTTATACTTTTTAGTTGTGTGTGACTCCGAGGCTGCTATTACAGTTAAGGGAGTTTAGTTGGTGCATTTTTTCTTTCTTTTCCCCTCACTCAACTAGGTACTAGAAACTTGAAGATTTCTTCTCTGATTGCTTCTGAGAGGACATAACTCTGTACATAGTTATCTGGACTTCCAGCAATGAGTATGATTTAATTTTTAAGTCTAGTTCCTAGTCATTGTCCTAGGTCAGAGCAGTTTACTGTTCTCTTGGTATTTATTGGAGGTTATTTTAGGGACTATATTAGGGAGGTTTCCGTCTTGCTGAAGGGGTAGGGTGAAACTTGGTGAATACTTTCAAGTAGGCCTTCCAAATCTTGTTTGATTATCCCTATGTAGGTACAACCTAGCACATGTACCCACCCTTCTTGGGTACAACATTGACCGTGATCCTAGGAGGGCTCCTCTTCTTGACTGTCTATTTCCCTTAAAATGATGTGTTTGCTGCCTTTCTTATATCATGGAGCTACCAACTTTCTCTTAATTGCTCTCTAATGAAATCTTTATTATTTTCAGCAATGCCCTTGGGCATAGAGTTTTCCATTCTCTCTTTCAAATAAATTCAGTTTCCTCAGGCAGAGCTGGAGACTCTTCATCCTTATGGCCTACCATTCTCCCAAGCCCGAACCTTTCTGCTACTGTACCAGACCTGAGGTAAGGGATTCACTTTTCCTGAGTAATACTCCTGTTCTAAGAGTGAGCAGGTAGTGGTGGCAGGCACTAGTCTTTTTGGCTTAGTCCTTCTGGATTAGATACTGTTTCCTATGAGTAAATTGTACCTGGTGCAACAAGTGTCCCCTTTTTTTGGCCTACAAGGATCACTTTTACCTGTGATGCCTAAGGGAGGGCTTATGCTCTACATGTGGTGATGGTATGAAGGAAGGGAGGCCATGTATTTTTGGCTATATCTGCCTGGAAACTATTTTCTGTAGCACAGGCTAAGGAGTGTGAAAAACACAGCAGCCTGCTTCTCATGGGGTAAAGCCATAGTCCCAGAGTGGAATATGAGTCGAGAGTAATCCCTGTTATCTTGCTTGCGCCTGTACGGAACAGAGTGCTTAGGTTAAGCTTTGTAATACAGACGTGTAAAGCTTGGTGGTAATTGTGGGGGTTAACAGAGTGAGCCATGGCTAAAATTCCATGGGCTGTCACTATTCTTACTAAGATTGAGTAGAGTTTCTTGAATGAATGCTTTTTCATTTTCTGTATGATATTACAATAATTTCCAGAGATTGTCTGGTTTTTTTTCAAAATAATCTTCACCAAATTGCTGTTTTGCTAGGATAAGGGTCTACAAAACCCCTTGCTCCTCTACCATTTCAAAAGTCCTGCCATACAGATGTTACCTTGGCTTTTTCCAGGATAACATGAAGTTATTGTTACTCTTTCAGAATAACATGTGCTAATTTTCTTTGTGCTTGGTGCTCATTCCCTTCTCAGTTACAACTGCACCCTTAAGAAGGTCTGACTGTGCCCTGCTAGGGTGTTTGGTCTCCTTATGCTTACTCAACTAGGTTTTATCTTCCATTTCATTATTTTTTGAACCCTACTTCTGAAAGACAAATGTAAAAGTTTTATGATAGCATTTTTGGAGTAATCTCCCAAAGAACACCTGGGCTAGAATTATCCTGGAGCCTTGTTAAAATTTGTATTTCTGGACCTAACAAAGCCCAGTGGTTTCTAATGTTTTGGGGTGGGGCTCAGGAATGGGCAAAAGTAGATTTCCAGGGATTATTCTGGTAAAAACTTTGTGCTTGAGAGTTCATAAGCAACTTTATACAGACATATTCTCAAGTTTTTCTTTTATGATCTCCCTGGTAACGTGTAGTTTTTGAAATGCCTCTTATAGGGACTTTGGCCAGAATGCTATGGCTATAGTTAATGTTATCTCTTGTGTACTTCTACAATTGCACTTGTCTTTGGGGCCAGGTGGTAGGAAGATAGCGAGAGAAAGAGATCACTAGAATTTGTCTCTACCCTTTTGAAACTAGTTCCAACAAACCTAGAGCTCTTTCTTAGAGTTTGGGCTTTTACTGGCTCACATTGCCTCTGTTGTCACTGTGGCCCCTACCACTATCACTGCATGATTGCTTGAGATCCAGGGAGCTGGTGAATGGACAAAAGAAGGAGAAAGAAATGGGAGGTATCTGCATTCTCTCTGAGTACTTTGCATTCTCTTTCCAATTCCTTGAGCTAGAACTAAATTTTTCTGTGTACATTCCAGGGCTCACTTCTTTGTTTGCTAAGTGTTGAGTTCAGCCCAGGAGATTAGCAATAAAAAACTTACTAATCTTACCACTTGTTTGGTGGTATTTGAATTCTGTTCTTTTTCCTCAGTCCATCTGTTGTTATTTACTCTTGAATCCTCAAATAGCTGCTCCCATGTATTCTGTCTAGGTTTTATCATTATATTCAGAGGTAGAGATGGTGTAGACTATACTTACTACTTCACAATACCTGGAACCCGAATTTTTCAACTTTAAAGCATTATTTTCTTACTATTTTTTTAAGTTTCTGGATCATTTTTCTTGAAGAGAATCCTGATATAGTTGTTGAGTTAAAGTGCTGAAAATGTTCAGATATTTTGTAACTACTTATTATATAAATTTGAGTTTTCACAAAATATGGAGCCAAACAAAATATTGAAATAAATGGTATAAAAAGTTAATAAATTATTAGAACTATTATATAAAATCGTTTGTTTTTCTATAGATTGTAAAGTGAGCAAAGGTTATAGCTTTGAACATTTATATTAATATATTTATACTAATAGTGTTGCTTTTGAATACTTTGTATATTAGAGTGCTATCTTATGAAAATAAAATATTTTTTTGCTGAAGACAGAAAATCTTCTCATATACGTGAATGAGTGGTTAACTTGTTCTTAAACTATTTTATTCAAATATCAATTTTTTATATGTATCAGGCAATTGTTTTCTGGTAAATGCAATATTTGGGAATAAGTAAAAATAATTTTCACAAGAGGAGTAAGGTATCAGAGTTTGTAATGGTTATAGAGACTTAGAAAAAAGTCAACTTTTTTTCTTTTACTTCTGAGGATTACTACATTATCTGTCCAATTTTTTACATCGAACAGAATATAATCCCTGAACATCTTGTGTTGCCAGTGAGTAAGGAATTGCTCACAAATGAAAGGAACATGGCAGAAGTATAAAGAAGCTCATTGCAAAGAGTTTCCAATGGTTCAGGTGAGACAATTTGAGGATTAAAATAAATATAATTATATAATTGGATTGTCATTCATAGAATAAAGTAAATATCTGTGAGTTCATACTAATGTAACTAGATAATTGAATAAATAAACAAATAAATAAATAAATAAGTAATAAGTAAGGAAGTCTTCATTCTGTAGAATTTCAATTAATAAACAAAGAAGAATGAGGGAAATAGAAAATTATTTGGAGATAAACACTGCAGTCATCATCATTGCAGGAAAAAACTCATTGGTGGATGCTAAATTCATGAAAAAAAGAAGGATTTTCATATAACCTGAATGTTTTTTTCCTTCTTGTTAATTACAAATAAAAAGTAATAACTTCACAGTGTAGGAATTGCAGACACCAGATTAATGCAAAGACACTAGAAGACAAAGATAGAGGAACTGTTTCCCATAAGAAGAGGCTAAAAAGACACAGAGAAGAGAAAATTAGTAAGATTCTTGCCCAAATTCATACATTATTGTATCATACAATACAAATTTTAATTTTTTTGTTTGATAATTTTATTATGGTCAATTAAGATGTTAATAGTGGAAGCTAAGTGGGGGTTTCATATGAGAACTGTACTTTGAAACTTTTTTGTAAAGTCTAAAATTATTTCAAATAAAAAGTAAAAATAACACAAAACAAATTTCATTTCAAGTACCTCACATTACATAAATGCAAAGACACAGTGCCTTGAATTTTTTAAAATTTTAAAGTAAAGTGGCAAAGGGGGAACCCTATATATATGCTGCAGGTTTTTCCAAGTCTCATTTCAAACTTATTGATTACATTGATCTTTGTTTTGGTGTTTCAAGGACATGAAACACTTGGTAGTATAAATCCTGGACTATTATGAATATTTCTGAGATTTTATTTTTGGTGGTCTGAGAACCACCCAGACAGCTACACACTCAATCAAATGTTCAAATCAATTCTATTCTCCACACAATTGTAGTTGATCCCTTGTCAAGAATTTAAATGTAAGATAATTTAAATTCATTTTTCTTTACAAAACAGATTTTTGCTAATTTACAAAATGTAATTAAATGTTACCAGAATGCAGTTACTCCTGGAAGTACTTTTCTACAGATTCTCATTTTTGTAAAATAGACATGTCTCCTTCAACTTTTTAGAAAATGGTGTACCACCAAAATTGGTTTAGATACTGTCAACACTAAAGTGTCAATAGTTACTGTAAGCCCTTCTCTATTATCAGGCAGTGGTTCTCAAACAGAATGTACATTATAGTCACCTGGGGGAACTTTTCTAAAATATAGATCTTGGAGCTCTAGCAGTAGGGATTCTGAAAACACAGGTCTAGGATGAAGTTAGGGATATCTGGATTTGTAGAAGATTCCCCAAGGATTCTGTTGTGGAACCATAAAATACTTGCTATAGGAAAGTGTGTTTGTTATGAACATGGTCTTTGTGGTCAGTCAGACCTGGCTTTTTGTTTGAGCTCTGCCACTTCATAACTTTGGGCATTACTCAACCACCCTCTGCCTCAGTTTCCTCTTCTTTAAAATGGGCATTTCAATGATTTATACTTCTTTTATAAATGTTTCTATGAGATAGTGCACATAAAGAACTTAAAAATGATTGTAATATTTGATTAGTTTTTTAGGATTACATGTTTGCTAGAAATGTGGTAAAGGGGAATACAATTCAGGTATAAGAAAAAAAAACAGCATAGAAATGGAAAATATCAAACTGCCTGGGGAAATATGAGAAATTTAGGTAGAGTCTATGGCCAGCGCATAGAGTGTGGATGAGAGATAAGATATAACAATGGCAAATCCAAGAGTCAGTTGATGGAATACATGTATGCCAGGTTGAAGAGTTTGATCTGTATTCAAACTGCAGGATGGTACAGTGTGATGCCATCTATTGAAGTGGAGCTGATGTACTCATGCCAGCAACAGTGTGTCCTGCTGATCCTGGGCCTCAATGCCCTAATCCTCAGGGGGATGAAGCCCAGGATGACATGGGATGATGTGGACATATCTATGTATAGCTCTATGTGACATATGTAGAGTATTCAGTCTTATGGTAGAGGTTCAGGACAGAAGATAGAATTCCTCAGGCCCAAGTCACATTTAACATAACACAAGCTACCAAAAACAAGCATTGTGAGATTTCTTGGGACCCTTCCCAATGTAGCTATTCATTCCTTATTTTATACCCTGTCAGCCAAAACTCTGGGCCTGCACACCTAATAAATTAAAGTTCTGATAGTAATCAAGCTATAGATGACCAACGAGTAAACACTATGAAGAAGTGTATTATGCCTCAGGTTACAGGAAATCAACTACTTCAAAATGGAGATGTGTGTGGGCTTCTTGGGGAATAGTATTTATTGAGCTACAATTAGACTGATATAACCCTCTCTAAGCTCTGTTCCTAGCCATCTTGGATTGTAAAATTTGTTTTATAGAGCTTTCTCTGGGATAAGATTCAGTTCTTGGTCCTAGGGAGTTCCATTTTACTTATTCTAAAACTGTCACTAATGTAGGGGGAAGCCAGGACCTAACTACAAGGACACCCATGTGCAGGAGTAAACACAAGCTAGGCAGGATGCACTTCTGTATTGGGATCATTTTACACAAAGCACTCAATGACATCATGGCTTTGAAAAAGGTGACCTTCTTTCTGAAAAGGTTTATGAACTGCAACTAGAACCTATTGAAGTTAAAAGATTCTCATAGAGATAGTGGTGATTATCTGGTCTTTAGGCTCAGAGAAATATTTTTCTGAAAACTTCAGTAGAAGTACAATTACATAAGTATTATATTTTTTTCAGAGATTCCGAAGCTTATATATGGAAAAGATGATGCCCTAAATTGAGGCAGATGTTCCCCTTAGGCTAGGCTTTATAGTACTAAAATGGAGTTTGTTGTCTGAGACTTGAAATTAAAGTTTACTTATTGTCAGATATTTCATGAGTGCTAACTATGCAAAGCAGTATACAAAGCACTCAGGAAAAGGAATCATAATATTTGGTCATAGCTAATATGAGAATAATTAACAAACAAGAATACCAAATTATTTATTTTCTGTGAGAGAAGCATTTGCTTCACAGCCTGCAATACATAGTCCTTATTTGCCAGGGCATCCTTTTCAGGTATTAAGGAACTTATGGTGAGCCACATTAATAATCAGGAGACAGTTGATAAAGAGGAGATTTAAGGACAATGGGAGTATTTTATAAAAGCATGTTATCTTTATTTTTAAATTTGCAATGGTTAAATTCACGGGAAATTGTGTCAATGGTATAAAGAGGTCCCGTGGTCCTCACTTGGTTTCCCTCAATAATTACATCTTATATAATCATATAATTTTATTATAATAGCAAAACCAGGTCTATGACACTGGTACTTGTGTGTGCAACTGTGTGTCATTTTATTACGTGTGCAGATTTGTGTAACCATGTTCACAGTCAAGATACACCCGACCACTCCTCATCCTCAATCCATGGCAACCATCATCAATTTGTCTCCCATCTTTATAATTTTGTCATTTCAAGAATGTTGCATAAATGGGATCATATAGTATTTAACCTTTAAAGAAAACATCTTTCTTTTGAGATTATTCATATGCCGTGAAATTACCCTTTTAAAATATGAAATATAATCCATGGTTTTCAGCACATTCACAGAGTTGCATGACCATCACTACTGTTTGATTTCAGGATATTTTCATGACTGTTAAATGGAGCTCTATTAGCAGTCATTGCCCATTCTTTCCCTTATTGTCCTCTGGTAATCATTAATATACTTTCAATGGATTTGCCTATTCTGGACATTTCATATAAATGGAAACACTCAAGATGTGTCATTTTGTGAGTATCTTTCTTCAGTTGGAATAATGTTTTCAAGTTATTCATGTTGTAGCATGTATCAGTATTTTATGCATTTATATGGCTGCATAGTATTCCATTATATGGATGTATTCAATTTTACTGATCCATTTACCAATTAATGGGCATTTGGGTTGTATCCACATTTGCAATATTACGAATAGTAATTCCATGTAAGTTAGTGTCCAATTTTGCTGCAGTGAACATTATAGTGCAGGGGTCTTTTTGATAAAATGATTTCTTTCCTTTAGGTAGATACCCAGCAATGGGATTGCTAGGTCAAATGGTTATTCTACATTTATGTCTTTGAGGAATCTCCATACTGTTTTCTATAGAGGTTATACTTCTTTGCAGTCCAACCAATAACGTGTTAAGTGTTTCTTTCTATCTTCATCTATTTTTTTTTCTTTTTACTTTTTAATAATGGTTATTTCAACAGGGGTAAGGTGATATCTCATTGTGGTTTTAATTTGCATTTCCCTAATGATTAGTGATTTGAGTATTTCTTCATATGTTTGTTGGCCATTTATCTTCTTTTGAAAACTTTTTGTTCTTGTCTATTTCCCACTTTTCAATAGGTTTATTTATTTGTTTTTCGTCTGCTGATGTGTTCGAGTTCTGGGTAGACCATAGTTTAGTACATTATTGAATTACAGTGGTGAGAACAGACAGTCTTTCATCATTAAGCATAATGTTTTCTATTGTCTTTTCTAAAATGCTTTTTATCAGGATGAGGAAATTCCTCTGTATTTGTGGTTGTTGAGCATTTTTATCATAAAGTTTCCCTTAGTCTTCAGAACATATTTATTATGGCTACTTTGAAGTTTTTACCTGTTAACTTTTGAGATTGTTATTGAGATTTAGTCAATTTTATTTGAATAGATTATTCTTTCTATGCTGTATGCTTTGATAATGATTAACAACAGTATTATATGGTTGTTTCTTAATTTTTAAAATTATTTTTATTAAATCATAGCTGTGTACATTAATGCAATCATGGGATACAATGTGCTGGTTTTATATACAATTTGAAATATTTTCATCAAACTGATTAATATAGCCTTCAGTGGCATTTTCTTAGTTATTGTGTTAAGACATTTATATTCCACATTTAGTAAGTTTCACCTGTACCCTTCTAAGATGCACTGTAGGTGTGGTCCCACCAATTACCCTTCCTCCACCTAACCTCCCCCATCCCCTCATTTTTAACAATGATGTTCACCTGTTGCGATTGATTTGCTGAAGAGTGGATCTGTAGAGCTTCTCACACGTGTCATTCTGGAAGTTGCCACCCATTCCCCCCATCCTGGTAAATCTTACTTGCATTTTGCTATGAAAAAGAACCCAGCACAAAAAGGCTGCAACTGATACAATCCCATTAATATAGCACTCTGGGAAAGGAAAAACTATGGAGTAGGAAACAGATTAGTGGTTTCTGGTAGTTGAGAGTGGTGGTAGGAAATGATACAAAGAGGCAACACAGAGAAATTTGGGCATGACATAACTGTTCTATATGGAACTGTCCTGGTGGAACTTTATGTATTTGTCAAAACCTATACAAGTCTCTGCTATAAAGAGTATATAAATTAAGAGAAAGTCAACCAAGATATCAAGAAAACCCAAGATGGAATCAAAGCTGTGACAAATTAGTAACATGACCACACTGAAAGAGGTAGGAAAGAAAGGAGTGTCCACCACAGTGCCCAGCTTTTTTTAGTTGTTGTTTTTATTTATCAAGCCTGGGCCAAGTTTGAACCCACCAGCCCCAGAGCATGTGACTGACACCCTAACCTCTGAGCTACGTGCACTTGGCCTTAAGTGACCTTCTGTGAGGGTAAAGAAAAAGATTGCCATAGACAAATGATGTCCTTCAGTTGGTAAATTTATTTTTCAAACAGGCATGGGATAATAATACTGAAACTATTTTATGCATATTCTAGGGCTAATGTAGATAATGAAAATCGACAAATGTAGATAGTGAAAATCAGATTTTTTATATTGTAGAAAGAATTTATAAATAAGCAAAGAGGAAATAATAGAATGAACTCTGTGGTGCTGGATTGAAATCATACACATCACTATCAACTCGTGTGTTATTTTCAAATGCATACAGTTGCACAGAAAGAGAAATGAATATAGATATACATATACAAAAATGCATGCATTCATTAGTATTTATACACATGATACCCCAGTATGCATGATCACATTAGCTTCCAGATTTTGCTTTCTAAATATTATTTTCCTATTAAAAATTATCAGAGCTTCTTGGAGTAGTACTTGTTTCCAAGACTGCTGTAGGAAAAGTCTAAGATAAGCCTGAATATCTAATGACACCAGAAAATAAGGAAGTGCTAAAAAAATTTAAGTATAGGAATATATAGGAAGGAGATAGGAGTTAATTTGACAGGCCTCAATCTAATCATGAGAAAACATCAAATAAACACAAATTGAAGTGCATTCTGCAAAATACTTAGTATTGTATAAGAATTGTTGCTGTTGTCATGAAAGATAAGGAAAGACTGAGCAATTATCTTGGATTGGAGGAGACATGGCAACTACATTCCAAATGTGAAAAAATAAAATACAATAAATTCCAAATGTGAACTCAAGTTACATCCTGGTACAAGAAAAAACAAACTAGTGGATGGCTGGTGAACTCTGAATAAAATCTCTAGTTTAGTTATTAGGGTCTCATCAACTCTAATGCAAAATTAGCCTAATTCAGATGGATAATAAGATAATTTAGAAAGGAATCCAACAAACTCCAACTTTATTGAAAAATCTATTTTAACATCTCTTGTATTCCAGGTACTGAGTAAGTGACATTGTAACCAGTAGCATGTGGCTCTGTTATACTATGTGATGGTTTGGACTATAAGAACCTGGATAACTTCTAATTTTAAAGTTTGAAAGACTATGGGAATAAACAGTGAAAAATGGCTTAATTATTACAGACAGAAAGAATAATTCAAATAAGGTTGGCATCCAATTTAAAACCAAAATACTAGAAGATACATGATATACTTGCAATACTGGAATATCTGTAATTTTCAACATAATAGCATTGACTATAACTGGAAAGGCTAGAGATGAGACAAGATAAAGAAGTTCTAGTGGCTATTGAAGTTAAGTTTGGCAGAAGCTTTTGTGTTATAAAAGAATTTGAGTCAGAAAAATGTGTCTTTTAGTCCTACAATCAAGAGTAAATTTACCCCTGTGAGCCTCAGCTTCATGACTAATGAAATGGTGAGAATATCTGTCTCCCAAGACTGTCACGAGACTGAATGATAGACATGCATGTATGATAGAACTATGTTAAAATATTAGTCATTATATTCTAAGGAAAACTTTTATTTTTGGAGAATCCCACAAAATGTTATAAAACAATCAACTAGAACTTGTTCAAAGCATTTGCTACAGCAGGAGGAAGAAAAGAATAAATTCTTAGCCTTGACAAACCTAGTTCAAGGTGATATTTCCCACTCTATCTGTGTTCTTCTGTGATACTTCTGGTTCTTGGGGAAAAGTATTGCAGGTAAAAAAACTCAAATAAGGGTTTTATTTCTCCCTTACAAATTGGCAGCACACTGGAGAATACTCAAAGATCTAAAAATAGACTTACCATTTGACCCTATAATTCCTTTACTTGGTATATACCCAGATGACCAAAAATCACAGTAAAACAAAGATATCTGTACCAGATTGTTTATTGAAGCCCAATTCATAATTGGTAAGTCATGGAAGAAGCCCAAGACCCCATCGATCCACGAATGGATCAATAAACTGTGGTACATGTATACCATGGAATATTATGCAGACTTAAAGAAAGATGGTGACTTTTCCTCTTTCATATTTACATGGATGAAGCTGGAACATGTTCTCCTTAGCAAAGTATCTCTAGAATGGAAGAAAAAGTATCCATTGTATACACCCCTAATATGAGACAAATTCTTTGTCGTTCAAGTGAAGGCTACAACCCATTTATTGCACAGGAAGACGGGGAAAGGGGAGAGGGAGGGAAGGGGAGGGAGAGGGTGGGGGGAATTGGGACAAAGGGTGAGATCACATGGGTGGTACATATTTGAAGGGTCAGGAGAAAACTTCTAAATACGGACCAAAAATGTTTTCATATAGTAAATGAGAAAATATCATGAATGGTATGTCAATCAGGTTGATAAAATATCTCAGATTGCATGTGAAGCCCCCACACTGTACCCCATGGTTGAACTAATGTACACAGCTATGATTCAAAAAATAAAATAAAATATAATAATAAAAAAAAATGTTTGACCACTCCAAAATGACAATCTTGTGCAAATAGACATACATTTTCTAGGCATTATGAAAAGTGGCTAAATGTTCATAGGGGTTCATTTTAACATATTTAGACATTTATAACCCGCTAGATTTTATATGTTCTTGTTCTAATTTTTTTCCAAATGTCTTTGTTCTTATTATAATCAAAATAGTGCCTGATTCATATCTCATTGCCAAAAAGGGCTATCTCTGTTTACCTGACCTGATTGGCCAACTCTTTCAGACAGTAGCTTTATTTCCAGCCCTTTTCTCTTTATGCTGAATGGCTTCTCCATACTGGAAAACGCAGACGGATTAAAGGCTATTTGTCTATTTTACTTAGATCAAACAGAGAAAAATCAAGATATCAAAATTATGAGTTTACATTCTTGGTTTAAAAAATATTTTTATTTGTTTTTTATTGATGCAATAATTGCACATTACATTTTTTTCTAACAAGTTCCTGTATCCTTTGACCATCCTCAATCTAAAATTCTCAGTGGAGAGAATGAGGGAGAAAAACTTTTCCTCTACCCTTTTAAGGTGTAGTGTCCCCTTAAGGGGACCTGAGGTAAATGAACAGAAGACAGATTCACAGAGAAAAGGCACCCAATTTGTATTGGTATTTTTGAGTAAAAGAGTTCACAGAAAAATGAAACTAAAAGAAGTGGTCAGACTTGGAAACTTATATACCATTTTAACAAAAGAGACAGAATTTGGGCTTCAAAGGATGACAAATTGTGGGAAATGCCTAGGAAATACATGGGAAACTTATGGAAGAAAGGGTTATCTTTTAGTTATTTATTTATGTATTTTTTTGAGACAGAGCCTTAAGCTGTCACCTTGAATGGAGTGCTGTGGCATCACAGCTCACAGCAACCTCCAATTCCTGGGTTCAAGCAAGTCTCTGGCCTCAGCCTCCCAAGTAGCTGGGACTACAGGTGCCCGCCACAACGCCCGGCCATTTTTTGGTTGCAGCCACCATTGTTGTTTGGCGGGCCCGGGCTGGATTCGAACCCGTCAGCTCAGGAGTAGGTGGCTGGCGCCTTAGCCCGTTGAGCCACAGGCGCCGAGCCAGAAAGGGTTATTTTATTAAGGTTTGTTTACACAGACTCAGGGCCAACTCTCTGTCTCACATGGTGAAAGTTGCTCTTCTCTCCCTGGCATGGGAGGGTGGGGACGGCCTCACAAAGGGAAACTTATGGCCAGCTTTTAGGCAGGTAAGAAATAGAAGGAAATCTTGCCATTTGGGACAACACAGATGAACCTGAAAGACATTATGCAAAGTGAAATAATCTAGGCACAGAAAGACAAACACTGAATGACTCCCTCATATATAGGATCTCAGAAAGTCAAACTCATGGAATTAGAGAGGGAACAGTGGTTTCCAGGAGATAGTGGGGTGGGGGAAGTGGAAGGGTTGATCGAAGGGTACAAACTTTCATTTATAGGATGAATAAGTAAGTTCTGGAGGTCAAAGGTATAGCTATGTGATGACAGTTAATAATACTGCATTGTATACTTGAAATTTGCGCAGAGAGAGCTGGAGCATTCTCGCTACACACATACAAAGATATGTTAATTATTAATATTCACTTGTGGCCGTTACTTCACAATGTATATACATAAAAATTACATATATTTAAGGTGTATGATGTGATATGCCTTAAATATGTGCAATTTTTTTTTTTTTTTGCAGTTTTTGGCCAGGGCTGGGTTTGAACCTGCCACCCCCAACATATGGGGCCAACGCCTTACTCCTTTGAGCCACAGGTTTCACTCCAATATGTGCAATTTTTATCTTTCAATTATACCTCAATAGGCTCAGCGCCTATAGCTCAAGTGGCTAAGGCGCCGGCCACATACACCAGAGTGGGTTTGAATCCAGCCCGGGCCTGCCAAACAACAATGACGGCTGCAACCAAAAAAAAATAGCCAGGTGTTGTGGCAGGTGCCTGTGTATTCCCAGCTACTTGGAAGGCTGAGGTAAGAGAATTGCTTAAGCCCAGAAGTTGGAGGTTGCTGTGAGCTGTGATGCCATAGCACTCTACCCAGGGCAATAGCTTGAGGCTCTGTCTCAAAAATAAGTAAATTATACCTCAGTAAGGCTGAAAAAATTTATAGAATTGGGGTGGTCATTTCTACTTGAATTTGGTATTCCAATACCTGTGTAATGCTGAGTTTCTCTTCTTCACTTTTGTAGGTAGCCAAGTGTTTTCATGGGGAAAGAACAGCCATGGGCAGCTGGGCCTGGGGGAGGAGGTCCCTTCCCACGCCAGCCCGCAGAGGGTAAGGTCCCTGGAGGGGATCCCACTGGCTCAGGTGGCTGCTGGAGGGGCTCACAGCTTCGCCCTGTCTCTATGTGGGACATCGTTTGGCTGGGGAAGCAACAATGCCGGGCAACTGGCCCTAAGTGGGAGTAAGGCCCCAGGTAAGAAGAGAAACTTCTCGTAGTAAGTTATTATTTCTTTCCAGGTGGAAGACCAACTTGGCAAAGAGAAGTCTCAAAGGTTAAAACAATGAACTTTGAGGTTAAAACTCCTGGACTTTGTGACACATTGGAATCACCTGGAAAGCTAGTTTACTTTCCTATTACTATGGTCACAAATTACCACAAACTCGGTGTCTTAAGACAACACGGATATATCCTCCTATAGTT
Source organism: Arctocebus calabarensis (assembly GCA_963573935.1). Lineage (NCBI taxonomy): Eukaryota > Metazoa > Chordata > Mammalia > Primates > Lorisidae > Arctocebus > Arctocebus calabarensis. The sequence continues at coordinate 2,552 of CAUYON010102969.1, read as the reverse complement.
CTGGAGGTCAGATGTCTGACATGGGTCTCACTGGGTTAAAGTCAAGCTGGTCAGCAGGGCTGTCTTCCTAGAGGTTCTGGGGGAGAATCCGTTTTCTTGCCTTTTCAGCTTCTAGAGGCCGCTGGCTTAATTGACTCAGAGACCCCTTTCTGCTTCAAGGTTCGCAATGGCTGATTAAGCCTTTCCTGAGTTGCCCTACTTTGACATGGACTTTTCTGCCTCCATCTTTCTCAGCTAAAAGATCCTGTGAGTAAAATGTCTGTGGGTAAAACTCAGCCATTAGCTGTCATTAAAGATCCCATAGATGATTCCAATGTGCAGCAAAGTTTGGGAACCTCTGGATCGGAAGACTGCTAGCATTAGAGGAGACAGACTCTAAACAAAACTCTGGACAAAATTCCTCTAAAAGCAAAACTCGCCAAGATATGATCCCCACAAAGCCCTTCCTCCTCTGTCCAATTCTTTACCCTACTGAGCACTCACATTTCTTTCATTTAACATCCAGCATGAGTTAGGTTTTTCTCATTATCTCAATTATCAATAACATTTGCAGAGCACCTACAGTGTAATATAAATGTGTGAAAGTAGGCCAGGCTCGGTGCACTTTGAGAGGCCGACATTGTCTGAGCTCAAGAGTTCAAGACCAGCCTGAGCAAGAGTGAGACGCCGGGTGTTGTGGCTGGCACTTGTAGTCCCAGCTCCTTGGGAGGCTGAGGCAAGAGTTTGAGATTGCTGTGAGCTACGATGCCATGACACTCTACCCAGGGTAACGAAGTGGGACTCTGTCTCCAAAAAAAAAGTGTGAAAGTTGTCAAAAGCAAAATGGAGTCTCTTATGTTAAACCCCAATAAAATAGAGTCAGGAGGCTATGAAGAGAGGGTCCTTACACAGAAAATAAGAGCTATTAAAAAATATTCTGCCATAACCTCAAACTTGCAGTTAAAGCTACTCCTGAGAGGACGTCTCTCTCTGGTGAAACCTTTCCTAACCACAACCCTGTAATTAGCCTCACTAGACTGCACACCTGTGGTCTGGGTTGCCTCTGTGAAGCCCCTCTCCTAGCAAGGGCCACCGTGTGCGTCACAGCCTGCCACAAGCCTCTGTGCCCAATGAGCTTTTATTTCAGAACAACCTGCACGAACTTTTTACCTTTAAAAGTTTTGCCCTGCCTCACTCCCCCTGGATAGGCCCATGGCCGCCATGGCCCACACATCTTGGACTCCAGTCCCCTGTCATTTATTCATGAATAAACTCTTTCCTTTGGAGACCCTGTCTGTTGTTATCTAAGGTAGTAGACAAATGAACGTAACACAACAGTGGCATGATTGGGGATGAAGGTCTTGAAGCTTAGTTTTCAGTAGCATTCCAGGGGTGCTGGTCTCTTACGCCAGAGGTGGCAGGTTCAAACCCAGCCCCAGTCAATAGCATTCCAGATGATTAAAATAGTTTCCAGAAATAAATGAAAAAGGATTCCTTTTTTTTTTTTTTAGTAGAGACAGAGTCTCACTTTATCACCCATGGTAGAGTGCTGTGGCGTCACACAGCTCACAGCAGCCTCCAACTCCTGGGCTTAGGTGATTCTCTTGCCTCAGCTTCCCAAGTTGCTGGGACTACAGGCGCCCGCCACGATGCCCGGCTATTTTTCTGTTTTGCAGTTCGGCTGAGGCCGAGTTTGAACCCGCTACCCGCCCTACTCAATGAGCCATAAGCGCCACCCAGGCTCCCTTTTTTTCCCCCAAAGCAGGGTGTCCTCTCTGTTTTATGCTCCTATCGTTCACTTTGTAAAATTATGTTAACGAGTTATAAGAATAATAAAAATATAAAAGATACAAAAATATAAAATACTCATGAAGTCTGAGTTGTTATGCTGTAGCAATTCTGCTTTCTTTCAATAGCACAAAGCCTCAAGCCCCTCTCAGTTGGTGCCCTGAGGAATCTAGGTGTGATACACATCAGCTGTGGTTGTGAGCACACTGCAGTGCTTACCCAGGTAATGCAAAATGTGCTGCTATTTTTTAAGTTCCAGAGAAATATTAACAAGGTACATGTACTAATTATTGTTATAAGCAAGAGGTCTTAGTCCATTTGAGCTGCTGTTACACAATGTAATAAACTGGGTGGTTCATAAACACCAGAAATTTCTCACAGTTCGGCAGGCTGGGAAGTCTCAGGTCAAGGTGTCAACAGATTTGGTGTCTGATAAGGGCTAACTTTCTGCTTCACAGACTATTGAATTTCCACTGTGTCCTCACACGGTGGAAGGGGCAGGGTCCCTCTTGGGCCTCTTTTGTCAGGACGCTAATCCCATTCACCAGGGCTCCGTTACCATGACTGAATCATCTACCAAAGCCCCCACCTCCTAATACCACCACATTGAGGGTTAGGATTCCAGCATCTGAACTTTGAGGGGGGCACAAACATTCAGACGGTAGCATAAGATATATATCAATATCTAGACATATTTGACATATTTTTTCAACATACAAATTGTAGAGGACTGGATACCATGCTTGCAAATCACCTTAAAAGGAAACGCTGAGAACAGGACAGTC
>CAUYON010102966.1:0-21687 GCA_963573935.1 Arctocebus calabarensis | reverse complement strand
AGGAGGAGATGGGGAAAGACTGGGAGAGAAACAGAGAGAGCTTCTCTCTCCCCACTAGAATTTTCTCCCTCTAACAGATGCCTTAATGTTTTCTGTATTCTTTTCTTTCTTTTCTGTGAATAAATTCTGTCTTACAAAAATAAAAATAAATAAAAATAATAAGAAGAAAAAAAAAAAAAAAGAAAGAAGTGTCTCATTATATCCCTCAAGCTAGTCTTGAACTCCTGACCATTCTCCCACCTTTACCTCCCAAGAAATGGGTACTACAGGCATGGGTCATTGTACTCAGCTAATTTTTCTTTTCTTTTTTTTTTTTTTTTTAGACAGAGTCTCACTTCCTTGCTCCTGGTAGAGTACCATGACATCATAGCTCACAGCAACCTCAAATTCTTGGGTTCAAGTGATCCTCCCGTCACACAGCTCACAGCAACCCCCAACTCCTGCGCTTAGGCAATTCTCTTGCCTCAGCCTCCCAAGTAGCTGGGACGACAGGTGCTCTCACAACGCCCAGCTATTTTTTAGAGACCAGTCTCACTCTTGCTCAGGCTGGTCTTGAACTCCTGAGCTCAAGCAATCCACTACCTCAGCCTCCCAGAGTGAGGCCTCTGCACCTAGTCCCCAGCTAATCTTTCTTTTTTTGGAGACAGAGTTTCACTTTGTCACCCTCGGTAGACTGCTGTGGTATCATAGCTCATAGCAACCTCAAACTCCTGGACTCCGATTCTTTTGCCTCATCCTCCCAAGTAGCTGGGACTACAAGCATCTGCCACAACACCTGGCTATTTTGAGAGGTGGGGTCTCGCTCTTGCTCAGGGTGGTCTCAAACCTGTAAGCTCAGGCAATCTACCTGCTTTCCAGAGTGCTAGGATTAGAGGTATGCGCCACTGTGCCTGGCCCCCCAGCTAATTTTTTAAAAATTTTTTTAGAAATGGAGTCTTTCTCTGTTGCCAGGCTAGTCTCAAACTCTTGACCTCAAGTGATCCACCCACCTCGGGGATAACAGGAAGAAGCCCTATGCCCACCTCTGGACTCTCATTCTTAACTATAAGACTCTATTACAAAAAAAAAAAAACATCTGTTTTAATGTGTATTTCTCTCATTGCTAATAATGTGGAACTGTTTTTCATATGTTAGGCTATTTCTTCTATCAGTTAAATTTCTTATTTACCTTTTTCATACTAATTACAAGACCTCTGTATAAAGTCAGGACAATAACTTATCTGTCAGATATGCTACAAATATGTTTTTCTTTTTTGAGACAGAGTCTCATTTTGTCGCCCTTGGTAGAGTACCGTGATGTCATAGCTCACAGCAACCTCAAACTCTTGGGCTCAAGCAATTCTCTTGCCTCAGCCTCCTGAATAGCTGAGACTACAGGCACCCGCACAACACCCGGCTATTTCTAGAGACGGGGTCCTGCTCTAGCTCAGAGTTGGTCTCGAATTCAAGAGCTCAGGCAATCTGCCCGCCTTGGCCTCCCAGAGTACTAGGATTATAGGCGTGAGTACTGCGCCCAGGCCCTTTTTTTTATTATTGTTTATTGCTTCTCATTCTGTTTACAGTTTTTAGTTTTTATGTGGTCACATCTATTGCTTCTCCCCCTTTATGGCTTCTGCCTTTGAGGTTGTACTTAGAAAGTTCTTCTCTTCCCCAAGAATATGAAATTGAACTATGCTTTCCTTTTTTCTTTTTTTTTTGAGACAGTCTCACTATGTCACCCTTGGTAAAGTGCCATGGTGTCACAGCTCACAGGAACCTTCAAATTCTTGGGCTTAAGTGATTCTCTTGCCTCAGCCTCCCAAGTAGCTGGGACTACAGGCACCCACCACAATTCCCAGCTATTTTTTGTTGCAGTTTTCTCATTGTCGTTTAGCTGGCCAGGGCCGGATTCAAACCTGCCACCCTTGGTGAATGTGGCTGGTACCGTAAACTTTGTGCTATGGGCACGGGGCCAAGCTATACTATTTTTTTGAAAATATTTTTTCTGTTATAATTTATTACATTACAACATTTAATCCATCTAGAATTTATATTGTAATAAAGACAGAGATAAGGATTTGAATGTTATTTTCCTGAATGTTTTGGCAATGGGTTTGATATAATTTTCTGGCTCATTCTTTCCCTGCTTATTTAAGGTGTCAACTTTATTATCTTATGAAATCTTACCTTCTTTTTCCATTAGTTTGTTTTTGTATTTTCCAGTCTTTTCCATGGAGCTATCTATTAGTTCCCATGTAAATAGCAACATATCATAGTCATGATAGCTTCATATTTAACAAAAAAAAAAAAAAGCAAAGCTACCTTCCAGGTGCCACGTGCCTCATTAACACAGGTGCCACCTGCTATAATAGTATTTGAAGAAAACAATGCCACATTAAAAATTCTTTTTTCAAATAACAACTATCAGCCTTATGTATTCATAATATAGGACACTCATTCTAGCCAATATTGTAGACTTCAACAAAGAAAACAAATTTAAGATTTCACAACATGTTATTTAAGATTCTATTTATTAAATAGGAAGACCTATGTCAGGAATTCACATTAGTCACGAGTCATTCAAAAGTAAACTTCTGACGTATGTGATTAAAGTAACTCAATAGAATACCTATCAAAAAAATTTTGAGACTTCCCAATATGGACCTCACTTATGGTATTCTTTACCCAGTGTGTACAAATATTGCAAAGAACCATGCAATTCGTGACACTCTATCCTAATACTGACCAAAGGCATGTCAGAGACACAGTACCTTTAACTGCTCAGACCTCTCCAATAACCTTCACTCTCTTTAATGCCACACATCTTTAGGTATACATATAAGTAGAATAACAGTGACATCTAATGGCCACAAAACATGTCACAGAACATTCCTTTAAAATAGAACTATAATCATGTTCCAAGTAGAAAGGCCAAATTGGGTAGTTTTTCAGCTGCACACCAGGCTATTTTCAATTCCATGACTTGGTGGGCCCTGAGTTATTTGGAAAATCAGAAAATACCTGCATGTTATACAGATAACACCTTACATCATTATTCCACATAAGCTCTACTACGTCCATTTCTCTCAAACCATCAGCTCAAATGACGATGGGAAGAGTAAGCAGACATGGTGCTAATAGCCTGTCAATCACTTAAAATGAGCCTCAGCAGAATGCTGAACACACCTTCTGGAAAGAACTATTTGCATTCTGCACACTTAGAGAGTCGGTATCTGCTGCCCTCAGTCAAGGGATCAGAACACACATCATCCTTGTCATCCACTGAATAGTGATTAGGTAATGTGAAAAGCACAAAGGGGAGCATTGACTTTGCAGGGAGTTACCCAAATTTAATCAGCCAATCCCCATCATGCAAACCCCAAAAAGTGGTGCCCCTCTGGCAACATACAGTCCCCTTTCTTACCAACTCCAGCTGCTTTCAGGGTTCCGTCTTCTTTTAGCACGAGCCTGTCATCATCTTCCAAACTCAACACAAGTTCATTTGACTAAAAAGAAAGAAAATCTGCATTTTACCAGTACTTACATGGGTTTCACATTTGGTGGAACTTCTCAAAGACATAGTTGCTACTCTGAGTCACATTCTACTCCTGCTACTGTAATGAGGGATGTCAACAGGGGCACAGTGAGAACCTAAGTGCACACACCATGTGAAGCCGTGGGGACACAGTGTGTCTCTGGCCTTCAAGCTAGATCTGGATTCAAACCCAGGCTTCGCCAGAACCTAGCTGTGTGTTCTCAACAAACTATATAACCTCCCTAAGACCCAGCCTCCTCACCTGCCGAACATGGGAAGAAAATGACTTTTCTTATTGCCTTACGGTGAGGATAAACTAATGCCCCAAATCCTCAGCACAGTGGCTGTGCAGTAAGTGCCTTCTGTTAGCCATCACTGCTGTGTTGGTGCACTGTCATCATCTTTTCGTATCACCCTCACAATAATCCAGGAGGAATAAGATTAGGGTTGAGGCCCAAGGCAGTGGCCACTGAGGTTCAAGATCTGGCCAGTCTGACTTCTGGGAGAAACAAGCTTACTTCAAATGGCCAAAGTCACATATCCAAAATCCTTGCCCCAGCTAACAAGCATTTGGTTCTTCACCATATTAACTGGAACTTTACTCTATGAGATTTGGGATGGGGTGAATGAGGTACCCTCCAGTGACATTAACAAATCCAGTTAGACTTCACAAATACATGTGTGAACAGCACATAGAACTGACCACTACTTGGGCACACAGTACCATCTGTCAACCAGAATGCAGCTGTCTAGCGATGTATTCTATTTCTAGAATATGGCTGGGCAGAGTCAACTGAAAGACCTCTGAGAAGCCCTAGGGTTCGCAGACTTTATTTGCTAGAGAGCACAGGGGCTTGAATTCCAGAGCCATTAAAAGAAAGAAACTTCAGGCCAGGCATGGTGGCTCATGCTTACAATCCTAGCACTCTGGGAGACCGAGGTGGGTGGATTGCTTGAGCTCACAAGTTCGAGACCAGCCTGAGCAAAAGCGAGAACCCATCTCTACTAAGAATAGAAAAACTAAGGCAAGAGGGTCGCTTGAGCCCAAGATTGGAGGTTGCTGTGAGCTATGACACCACGGCACTCTCTCCAGGGTGACAGCTTAAGACTGGCTCAAAAAATAAATAAATAAATAAATAAATAAATAAATAAGAAACTTTACTTTAAAAGAAAATTTTAGAATAGGTAATACATACTCATGATACAAAATTCTCCAACCACACAGGGGTAAAAAGTGAAAAGTCTCTTCCCAACCCCTATCCTCCAGAGAACTTGCACTAATTCCTGTGGGTCCTTCCAGAGACTGTCTCTGTGCGTATAATGCAGGCAAAGAAGTGCTTGACAATTTTTCCACACGATTGCAGCCTATTATATGATGTTCTAACATATTACTTTTTTCTTTCAAAATGTAGTTTAAAATCATTCTACACTAGTAAGAGCTGTTCACAATTTATCAAGGCTGTGGCATATTCCACCAAAGGGCCACACATGCACACACCCACTCAGTTCCAACTGATGGACATGGATGGTTTCCAATGTACATCCTTGTCCATATGTTAGATTACATATGTACAAGTTTTACCTGTAAGACAAATTCCAAGAAGTACAATCATTGGGTCAGAAAGTTATTTTGACAGATGTCACCAAATAACTCTGCAGAGAAGCAGCACCAATTTACACTCACCAATCCCTGGGAGTGCCTGCCTCCCGCCTCACCAACAGCGCATTAGCAAAACCTTCTTCTGACCTTTCCCAATCTGACAGATGTAGATTAAGGATAGTCTTTAATTTGTGCTTATTATAAGTTTCAAATCTTTGGTTTTTCAATGGAGTTGCAGGATAATTTATCTATGGAATTGTAGAATATCTTTATATACTAAGGAAATTAGGCTTTTTCTATAAGTTGAAAAAATTTTCATTTGTTCCTTGATTTTTTTTTTATATACTTTTTTTAAAACAGAAGGTGCTAAATGAATTCTTGCTGAGTAAGTAAATTAATAAATGAAGTAAAATTTATCAGTCTTTCACGGCTTCTCATTTTCTATTATACTTTGAAAGACGTTTTTCCACTTCAGGATTATATTTTAAATACCACTTTTTCTTCAAATATGTTTGTGAATTTCATATTTTAAACTTTCAATTGTGAAGAATTTAAAAAATGTAATACATAAAGACTAGTGTAATGAGCACCCTGCTCATAACTATGACCCAACTTGAACAAATTATAAAGTCATTCTCAATCCCCTTTGTCTCTAGCCTCACCTGTGGGTTTCATTTTTACATTTAAGTCATTAATCTCATGGGTATTCATACTGACATAAAGAAAAAGATACAGATTTAACATAAATGTTTTTTGATGTCTACCCAGTTGTTCTAAGACCACTTATTGAATCCTCCACCTTTTCTCTATAGATTTGAAATGCCATGCTTAATATAAACTAAATTCCCATATATATTTAGGCTTACTTTTGGACTTATAATGTGAATTAAACTAGCAACTCATATGGTAGTACCATGCTGTTTTAATTGCTATAGTTTTATAATATATCTTAATATATCTTAGACCTAGTCACCTTCATTTCATTCCTTTTTAAGAATTCTCCTATTTTGGCAGTGCCTGTTGCTCAAAAGAGTAGGGTGCTGGCCCCATATAACAGAGGTGGCAGATTCAAACCCAGCCCTGGCCAAAAAAAAAAAAAGAATTCTCCTATTCTTATTTGTTTTTTCCATATTAATTTTATAATTAGCTTATTCAGTTTACATATAGGATATATATATATTCTTTTTTTTTTTTTTTGAGACAGAGTCTCACTATGTCACCCTCGGTAGAGTGCTGTGGCATCACAGCTCACAGCAACCTCAAACTCTTGGGCTTAAGTGATTCTCTTGCCTCAGCCTCCCAAGTAGCTGTGACTACAGGTGCCCACCACAATGCCTGGCTATTTTTTGTTTGTTTGTTTGGTTGGTTGTAGTTGTCAGTTTGGCAGGCCCGGTTCAAACCTGCCAGCTCCAGGATATGTGACTAGAGCCCTAGCAGCTAAGCTACAGGCACCAAGCCAAAATATTCTTAATATTCTATTGGGATAGCATCAGATTTATAAATTAGTTAAAAGAGAATTGACATTTTGCTGTTGCATCTTCCTATCCAAAATATCCTAAGCATTTCTGCTTAAGTCTTCTTTGGGGTTAAATGAAGTAGAAATTCACAGAATAAAATACATAGGTTTTTTTGTGTTTTGTTTTTTTTTTTGAGACAGAGCCTTGGTAGAGTACTGTGGCATCACAGCTCACAGCAACCTCCAACTGCTGGGCTTAAGTGATTCTCTTGCCTCAGTCTCCCAAGTAGCTGGAACTATAGGCACCCACCACAACACCCAGCTATTTTTTTTTTTTTTAGTTGTGGCAGTCATTGTTGTTTGGCGGGCCCGGGTTGGATTCGAACCTGCCAGCTCTGGTGTATGTGGCTGGCACCTTAGCCCATTGAGCCACAGGCACCAAGCCTTTTTTTTTTGTTTTTTTTTTTTTTGAGACAGAGCCTTAAGCTGTCACCCGGGGTAGAGTGCTGTGGCATCACAGCTCACAGCAACCTCTAATTCCTGAGCTCAAGTGAGTCTCCTGCCTCTGCCTCCCAAGTAGCTGGGACTACAGGCGCCCACCACAATGCCTGAACACTTTTTGGTTGCAGCCACCATTGTTGTTTGGTGGATCTGGGCTGGATTTGAACCCGCGAGCTCAGGTGTACGTGCCTTGACCCGTTGAGCCATAGGCGCTGAACCAAAATACACATGTGTCTTAAGAGGAGTTCACTTACTGAGTTTGGACAATTAATTGCAGACCTTAGATTCGTATTTTCAAATAAATGTGTGTATGTGTGTGTGTATGAGAGAGAGAGACAGAGACAGAAAGGAAAGAGGTAGAGGACAGCAGCATTTTAAAATTTTGGCGGGGGGGGAGTGGGGCCAGAAGGCAAAGTCTCATTTTGTCACCCATGGTAGAGTGCAGGGCTGAAGAGATCCTCTTGCCTCAGTCTCCCAACTAGCTGAGACTACAGGCATCCACCACAACGCCACAGTTATTTTTTAGAGACAGGGTCTTGCTCTTGCTCAGGCTGGTCTCAAACCTTAAGCAATCCACCACCCACCCTGGCATCCCAGAGTGCTAGGATTACAGGCGTGAGGCATCTTGCCCAGCCTGTAAAATTTTCTTCTTAAAGCTCTTACACAATTCTTATAAAACTTTATTCCAGGGCATTACTTCTTCCTTTTATATACTTTTAACAAGAAGTATCTGATTTCCAATTTGCAAAACATAAAATGAAATTAAAGTTTTTTGTTTGTTTGTTTTTTGAGACAGAGTTTCACTCTGTTGCCCTTGGTAGAGTGCTGTGGAGTCACAGCTCACAGCAACCTCCAACTCTTGGGCTCAAGCGATTCTCTTGCCTCAGCCTCCCCAGTAGCTAGGACTACAGGTGCCCGCCACAACGCCCAGCTATTTTTTTTTGTTTGTTTTTTGTTTTCTTATTTTATTTATTTATTTATTTTTTGAGGCAGAGCCTCAAGCTGTCACCCTGGAGTGCTATGGCATCCACAGCTCACAGCAACCTCCAACTCCTGGACTCAATCGAGTCTCCTGCCTCCACCTCCCAAGTAGCTGGGACTACAGGTGCCCGCCACAATGCCCAGCCATTTTTTGGTTGCAGCCGTCATTGTTTGGCGGGTCTGGGCTGGATTCGAACCCGCCAGCTCAGGTGTATGTGGCTGGCGCCTTAGCCTGTTGAACCACAGGTGCTGAGCCGAAATTAAAGTTTTTATTTCAAACATTTATAATGGAAATTTTCTGACCTTATAAATAGATTAGTGATTGCAATCCATAACACATACACACATTTTTTAATAATCACAGTCATATAATGGTAATTATTTATAATGTACTATTGATTCCGTCATTCCCCAAACACTTAGCTCATAATCCAAACAGGAGGCTTTGGCAGGATGGTATCCAGATAGTTTTTTTATTTTGGTGATAGGACTAAATTTCTGAGGATACCTGGTAATTGCAACTAGGAAAGTCCCTAAATCCAGAAAATTGAAGAAATGGGGAAAATTTATGAATAAGTTCATTAAGATACAGGGGTTATTTGGAAGTCTCTCCCTTTGGCTAAAGGAAGAGATCAAAATTATAGCTGGACTGGAAAACTGACGGGCTGTGTGATTCCACGGGGTCCACAGACAGGGGTAGAAGCTGAAAGAACAATCACTTGGAAATGAGAAAAACGTCTGGGAGTTGGACCAGGCACAATTGAGGACATGTGGATGAAGTTTTTCCGAAGTTTTAAAATTCTACCTATAAAAGTATATCAAGCTTTTTCCTTATAACATTTGAAGTACAAACGTGCTGAACCATCCCCAGAGCACATAATCTGTACCTAACTAGAATAGTTATGGTTTAACTTATAAAGTTAATTTATAAAGCCAGATTCCAGAAACACTGTAAGTGACTTAATTTGTTTTGGGAATCCCCTCTTGAATACGTTGTTCAACCGAAAAAAGAAGCCCTAATTTTTACAACTAGAACATAACTGGGTAAAACATGTGTTTTAGATATAAGTAACCTTTCCGAGATTTTTTTCTTCCAATTACAGGAGGACAATTTCTTGATTTTTTAAAAATGTCATCTGATTATTGGAACATGAAGAACTATGTCATCATTTACATAAAGGAATAATCTACCAATTACTCCCTACAGGAAACATGAGCATATGAATAAACTCAACAATGTAAAACATGCGACACTGAATGGAGAATGACACACTTTACTTTACAACCTTTTTAAAGAGCACACTTTCATTTTAACTTTATTTATATCGTTATGACATATTTACATGTACTTGTCCCCATAAAATCGAGCATACTTCCTATTCTCTACATCTTAGGAACCGGTTTGGAAACACATTCTAGTGAAAATGAAGTCTGTGGTCAGACACAGTGGCAGTGTGTTCCAGTACACCCCACACCACAGCTGCAGGCTCATGTGAGCACAGCATTTTGAGGGATTTACATACATAATCCTTCATATAAAAAAATTAAGTTATTAGAAGGAACCAATCCTGTCAACTTTAGTCCAGTGAAACTAATTTCAGACTTCTGGCCTCCATAACTGTAAAAGAATAAATGTGTATTGTTTTAAGCCCCCCCCCCAAAATTGTGTTTAAATAAAATAAATTTAAAAACAAAGCTACCCTGGGAGGCCTAGGTGGGTGGACTGCCTGAGCTCACCAGTTGGAAACCAGCCTGAGCCAGAGCAAGACCTCGTCTCTAAAAATAGCTGGCGTTGTGGTGGGCACCTGTAGTTCCTGCTACTTGGGAGACTGAGGCAAGAGAATCACTTAAGCCCAAAAGTTGGAGGTTGCTGTGAGATGTGACGCTACATCACTCTACCGAGGGCAACAAAGTGAGACTCTGTCTCAAAAACAAAACAAAACAAACAAACAAAAAACAAAACACACACACACAAAGCTACTAACAGAAATATCTTCAGGCTATTTTCTTTGTGATCTGTGACATATGTTTATTTGAAAGCTGATTGAGTTTGTGAGGTACAACTACAGCAAGAAGAGAGAATGAAATAAAATAAAATGAATTAATAATTACTTCATTAAAAATTATTATGGAAAAACTTCTATGAAACAGGTATTGAAGAGATGAAGAATATTATCTTGTCCTTGGTAGTGCATATAATAGAACAAGATCACTGCTTTTCTGGTGCGTATATAAAAGGTCATTGAGATTAAAAACAAAAGAACAGTCTTAAGAAGCAAACCTCTGATTGTGGCTTCACGAAAAATATACATATAAAACAAGAAAAAATATATACATATATAAGCAAGAAAACAGAAATGTAAACACATGACAAATAAATAAACAGCTCTCTTTGGGGAAGGCAAGGCAACTTACGGATTACAGGTTGTGCCCTGGGTGTAACTAGATTTGTTCCTAGAGCTACAGTCCAGACCCCTCTCTAATATATATCAAGCATCAATCAAAAGAAGCAAATGATTTGTATGTGTTTCTGGCCCTTTTCTTCTGGTGCGGATCTAAGAAAATCAAAGATACTAAATAGCCAAATAATAAGTACTTTTAAAATATGTAATCCACCCTTGATTGCACTAATGTACACAGCTATGATTCAAAAATAAAAAAAAAAGGAAAGACAAAAATATGAAACCCAAATTTCCTTTTCCAAGTTTTATCCTTATTTTATGTTAAATGTGTACTTGATAAACAACATATACTATGCTTTTTTTAAATTAACAACTTTTAAAATGATCTGCTACTACTAACAGAGGTATGATTTCACCTTTTTTTCTTTAATGGAAAAATAAGACAGTAAATAGGATACCTACACAATAAAACATGCTAGTATAATGAGAAATATTTTAGATGCACATTGATCCACTCACTTACTCACCAATTCAACCAACACTGATTATTAGCTAGGTCCACATACTATATATATATAAAACGTACCTTTGATTTATGCGCTTGATGAATAATCTTTAGCTTATCTGAAAGAAAAAAGTTAAGTTGTCTTTTTACATAGATTATTCTAAAACTTCTTTACAAATTATTAAAGTGAGATGTGGGAATGGTTATGAAATTGAGAAATTTAAGTTCTTGCCTATGACCAGATCCATTTAAAAATCTGGTATATAGTAAAATAAAAATTTTTGCAAATCGCTAAAAATGAAGACAAAGTACAAAGATCCCTTAAAGCCTTGGCCTTTGTGTCATAGCCTGATGTCAACTCAGCACATTGTCTATTAAATAGAAGATAAGCCAATCACATTATTCTGTTTTTTTGGAGTCACTACAGGCCAGGATTAGCAAATAATGTTAAATTTAAAAAAAAAAAAAACTGTCTTAAGGAAAGGCAGAAGTTAAAAAAAGCAGTTCAAAAAAAAAAAATCTCATCTCTCAGACTTGATCGGCTGGCAAGAGGTCAAAAAAGGTGTTGACACTCCCAGAATTCAACACCATTTATCCAGGATCATTGGTAATCTGAGTAAGGCTGCAAATGCTCAAAGAGTACCAATAACTGCCTCCTTGATTTCAAATCCTGAAGAGGCTCATACCATCTAATCTGCTCTATTCTAATCCGACTTCTCTCCTTAATCTGTTTTTCTTGCAGTCAGGCTACACTGTGTTTTTCCAATAAGTAATTTCTCCATACTTGGGTAAACGATTAACTCCACAATAATCAGCTCTTCATTACATAATAGATGTAACCATTCAACAGGTTGAAATTCAGAAAGTTTACAACTCTTTACTCAGTTTTCCTTGGCCATTTAATTGGTGTATTATGATTAAAAGTTATTATTATATCTAAATAACTCTCAAACTAAAATTAATTTCTATCAACCATGCTGTAACAAGGAATTCCAATAAGTGGCATAAAAAATGAAAGGATCTATTTAAAAAACAGACCTTGACTTAACTAAGCCCTCATAATACAGAATAGGATACCTATCAGGTTAAGAACCAGAACTCTGAATTATCCATTATTTTACTTCTTTTTTCTTTTTTTCCCCACTTTTTTAGTATACATTATTTTAAACAGTCAGCTTTCAATCATCTACTGCAATTTTTAATACAAGGTCAACATAATCCTTGGACTTTAACTCTGCATTCTTGTTGTTGTTGTCGTCGTTGTCATCGTCGTCATTGCAATTTTTGGCCAGGCCGGGTTTGAACCTGCCACCTCAGGTATATGGGGCCAGTGCCCTACTCCTTAAGCCACAGGCACCACCTAACTCTGCATTCTTAAGAAATATAAATCTAACTTAAGTAAAATATGTACATCAGGAGTGTCAATATGCCATAATTATTAAAAATAATCTTATAATATACATAAAAAATTTCCAAATGGGACTTTTGGGTTATCTTTTACTCTTGAGTTCCCTATTATGCCCTTTTTCTCCCCATAAATAGATATCAGTTTATTATTTAAAACAAGTTAAAAGCTAATAGTAATTTTTTTCTTTTTTAAAAAAACTAGAAATCCCCTTATCTTCTAACAAGGGGATTAATAGTAATTTTTTTTAATAACAGGAGCATAAAGTCTGTTACAATCAAAACTATAGTGTGACCTTACTAAATATTAATCATGTTCTATACTATATTCTGTTACTGAGCAAAGGTTCAAATTAGAAATATCATTGTTCTAATAGGTTTGGCAGACTTGCAATAAATAGGCTACAGTTTTTAGCAGAAAAATAATTGTTTTGAAGAGAAATTTCTGCCGGATATTTTTCTCCAACAAAAACTAGTGAGACCTAAGCAGAGGGTAAAAAGGGAAAAATGACAAGCCAGCAAAAGCTGTATTAATGTTCCTTTCTTTGTTGAATAATCCCATACCGTATGTTTTTCATTTAAAAGGAAACTCACAAAACAAAAAATTAACAAAAATTGTACCTGTGGTTATTGTTTCTTTAATACAAATTCCTTGAAGAAAGCAACTTCGTAAAAATAAAAATAACATGTGCGGAGCCTTTAACATGCTGGCACATGCACTACGGCTTTATGAAACAGACAGAGATGAGCAGCCCACACTGTACAACCAACATCTGTGCGTGTGCCTGCACGCACAATGTCTAAGCAACAGAGGTTTTAAAATAATTTGGATGTGTGGTAAATCAACAATACATGGAGATGCCAATTAAATGGGAGGAGGGACTCCAAGAAATCTGAGACTGTCAGTGGCAGAAAAAAACAGCCCTTTCCCAAGGACAGGGAGACAGTCACCAGCAAAACTGAAATCTGACTCTGCACCCTTTTCACTCCCTAGTGCCCAGTGCAGTGTCCTATTCCCACAGACCACGATGCAGCAATACCAGATGACCATGACAGGTGAAAAAGTAACACTTGGCCTTTCTTGTTCAACACAAAGCAGTAGATTGTTAAAGAGCCAAACTTAGACAAAAAGCCACTTGACGTCTATCAGAACTCTAGTGGTTTTATGATTTCTTCGCAAACAAATGTATTCATTTTTTTCTGACAACTCATCTGAATAGTATAGAAATACTAGGATGAAGGGAGAATAAGATGGAATAATCTAAAAGGCACATGTCTAACACAATAATGCTTAGCAGCTCTGATATTCTGATATTCTAATGCTTTCTATATCTAAAATTTATTTCAAAATAACTTACATGGAACCCAAGGTTGCATATGGACATGCACATGGACTATGCATAAAGGGAAATCATATGTAACGATTCTGATTTGAAATGGCATCTGTAGGTTGATGATTAAAGTCTAAAGCTATATTTCAAGGCATTATGCTTTGAAAGCCATGAAAGCCATAATTGAGGACTTTCATATTTACCTTAATCATGCTTTTTGTTCCTTTTTCTTATTCAATATTGAGTATGTAAATTCTTTAAGTCCAATAAATGAAAGTACTTTCCACTCACTGCCTTCAACTTCTGCTTGACTACCCCTTATAACCTCACAATTAGTCTGTGGATATTAAAATGCATACACACGATGAAGATTGTGATTTCAAAGGATTTTAGGTCATAAGTTGTTCTATCGAATGGGAACAGAATGAAAAGCCACACCACAAATAATCTAGGGTAATAAAAAATTTATAATTTAAAATGTCTGTACCAATTAACAGAAATATTTATTAGATGCATCATAACTTCTGAATGAAGTCTCAAATTCAAAGTTTAGTATCTCTAACCTGAAAGTTAATTATACCGTATTTATGCCAGATGATGACACCCACCTTTTTGCCTTATTACTACATTTTTAAATCACTGATTGTAACTTATAAAACGACTACATACCATGCTCAAGTTATTAGCATTTAAAATCCTAAATCTCAGGACAGCACCTGTGGCTCAAAGGAGTAAGGTGCCAGCCCCATATGCTGGAGGTAGCCAGGTTCAAACCCAGCCCCGGCCAAAAACCCACAAAAAAAAAAAAAATCCTAAATCTCTTCTTTTAACTCTTAGTTCTCATTTTTCCTTTTCTGATTACCTGGCAAAGAAACCCATCTTAAAGATACTTTTGCCAAACATGCTATTCTTCAAATATACAATATTTCCCTATTAATACAATTGACTTTCATAATATGCCAGAATTCCTACATTTCTAAACAAACATCTAAATTGTTTTTTATTTACCGATAGTAAATTCGTTTGTCAAAACCAAATTTAAATTTATATCAACAAAAGCATGCAAAATTATATTAATGTACTTATGTGTATTTAAAGAATAAAAACATTGCTTACCGTATTTATAATTTCTGAATGGTGGTGGCAAATTGGTCCTTAAAGGGACATCTATAAGACAACGATTATTTTTATTACAAAATACGAAAATACTTGCTCATAGTACATGCATAGTCTTTTGATTCTGTTCTCCTATATCTACAGATTAAGTTACTTTGTTTTGTTTTGTTTTGTTTGGCCGGGGCTGGGTTTGAACTCGCCATCTCCAGCATATGGGGCCAGCGCCTTACTCCTTTGAGTCACAGGTACCACCCCAGACTAAGTTACTTTGAAAAAAGTGATAGAACACAAAATGAAGCTAACACACGGGGCAGTACCTGTGGCTCAGTGAGTAGGGTGCCAGCCCCATATACAGAGGGTGGCATGCTCAAACCCGTCCCTGGCCAAATTGCAACAAAAAAATAGCCGGGCGTTGTGGTGGGAGCCTGTATTCCCAGCTACTCCAGGAGAATCGCTTAAGTCCAGAAGTTGGAGGTTGCTGTGAGCTGACACTCTACCGAGGGCGATAAAGTGAGACTCTGTCTCTACAAAAAAAAAAAAAAAAAAGATGCTAACACTGCCAAAATCCAAGGGTCATCTAAAACAATGGAACCAACATTAAAATGTTGAGCTATTATTAGTTGAACTAGGAATTCACTAGCACCATTAAAATAATTGATATTTTATTAAATACAATAGTCTCGGCTAGGCATGGTGGCTCGGGCTTGTAATTCTAGCACTCTGTGAGGCTGAGGCCAGTGGATTGCTTGAGCTCAGGAATTTGAGACCAGTCTGAGCAAGAGAGAGACTGGTCTCTAAAACAAACAAACAAATAAACAAAAATAGCCAAGAGTTGTGGCAGGGGCGTGTAGTGCCAGCTAGTCAGGAAGCTGAGGCAAGAGAACCGTGCAGGAATGTGTAGTCCCAGCTACTTAGGAGGCTAAGGCAGGAGAATTGCTTGACCTCAAGATTCTGAAGTTGCTGTGAGCTATGATGCCACAGCACTCTACCAAGGGGGACAAAGTAAGACTCCGTCTCAGAAAAAAATTTTTTAAATAATAAATAAATAAAATATACTCCAAATACCAATGTTGATTTTAATAAATAACATCTGATGATATAACCCCCAGAGAAGACAATTTGATTATATCAAATTACATATGCATGCACTCCTTGACCTAGCCTTTCTACTCTAGAAATTTGCTATCATACAGATAAACTTTGCACACATGTGTATATAAAATGACATATATACAAGGGTACTAACTGCAGCACCATTCAGAGTAGCAAATGGTTAGAAAAATCTAAATGTCCTTCAATGTGGTACTTGTTAAAAAACCACAATATGCCCAAACAATGAAAAATACTGCCAACAGTTTAAAAAAGAAAAGGAGAAAGAAGTTCTCTACCGATATAAAATCTTCAAAATGTCAAGGGTATGAGGTATAAGGAGAGTACTACTTTTAGAACACCACCTTTTGAGTAAAATGAGAGTAAGAACGGTGTATATGGCACATTTGTTTGTACTTGAATAGTGGGAGGGCAGGGAGCCGGGTCAGGAAATAGAAGTGGGAAGGTGGCTTTTCACTGCATTCTTTTTTTACATTTTAATCTTAAAACCACATAAGTGTGTTATCTACTAAAGAAAATTAGAAAACAAAACCCCTACATCCATCTGAATTAATAAGTGTATTTTCTTTAGTACATATGCCTTTCTGTGGTCAAACATACACCAAAATTAAAATATAATTTATCCATTAATGTTATAAGTATTTAAAGTGCCTACTACTATTTATCACCAGGTATTCCAGTGATAAATGAGTGGTCTCCAGAAGTCCCCACTGCGAGAGTGTGCACATAGTGTGAATGCAGTAACGAAGGTGCAGGTACAACCCAAGCGGTGGCCCTGCAGTGTGGTTCTCCTCCCTGGCTGCACCCGGCCCAGCATCAGTGGATGAGACTCAAGGAAGCTTCCCAGGCAAAACAAAAATGCCTGAGACAAATTCCACCTTTCTTTTGATTCACATTAGCGTGCATAACTTTCTCATCGTTTCACCTTTAACTAATTTTTACCTTCATATCTAAAGCATACTTCCTATAGGGAACACATAACTAGGGCTTTTGTTATATGTCTGTCTTTTTTTTTTTTTTTTGAGACAAAGCCTCAAGCTGTCACACAGGATAGAGTGCTGTTGCATCACAGCTCACAGCAACTTCAGAATCTTGAGGTCAAGATTCCAATTCCTGGGCTCAAGCGAGTCTCCTGCCTCCGCCTCCCAAGTAACTGGGACTACAGGTGCCCGCCACAACACCCGGCCATTTTTTGGTTGCAGCTGTCATTGTTGTTTGGGGGGCCCAGGCTGGATTTGAACCCGCCATCTCAGGTGTACATGGCTGGCGTCAGCCCATTGAGCCACAGGCACTGAGCCATATGTCTGTCTTTTAATTGGAGTGTTTAAACTATTCATATTTTAATGGGATGATTGGAATGGTTGGGTTTAAACCTTGCTATTGTTTTTATTGGTCCACCTATTCTTTATTTCCTCTTTTTCTACTTTCCTTCAGACAGACTATTTGACAATATTTTTATGATTCCATTTTATCCCTTTCATTAACTTACTAGCTGTAACTCCTACACTAGGGGGTGTTGCTTTAAAGTTTATAATAAAAGATCGGACAATTAAGTTTATGAACTCATCCTAGAAAAAGTGCTACATAACCTCATGGGTCCTTTCAATGATTACTTTATCTTTGTTTTGGATAAAGAGAAAAGTCACTGGGGACCAGATCAGGTGAGCAGAGAGGGTGCTCCAATACAGTTATTTGTTTACTGGCTAAAAACTCCCTCACAGTAGTGCCGTGCCAGCTGGGGCACTGTCATCATGCAAGAGCTATGAGTTATTGGTGACAAGTGCTGGTCGTTTTCGTCTAACTTTTTCATGCAGCCTTTTCAGCACATCCAAATAATAAACTTGGTTAACCATCCAGCTGGTACAAATTCATAATGAACAATCTCTCTGATATCAAAAAAGGTTAGCAGCATTGCTCTGACTCTTGATTTGGACCAACGGAACTTGTTTGAACTTGGTGAATTAGCTGACTTCCATCGTGCACTGTTTCAGGGTCATATTGGTAACCCATGTTTCATCACATTTCATCACATAACAAGGCCCCCAACATTATCCTGCCTCTCCAAAAGATCTTGGCAAACCAACTTTCTTCTGCTTTTCATTGGTGAGCTCTTTTGGAACCATTTTTTCACCACCTTTCTCATGCCAAGATTTGCAGTTAAGGTTTTCTCTATCAGGGCAGCGCCCATGGCTCAGTGGGTAGGGTGCCTCCACGTACACTGAGGCTGGAGGGTTTGAACCCAGCCTGGGCCTGCAAAACAACTGACAACTGCAACAAAAAAACAGCTGGGCATTGAGGCAGGTACCTGTAGTCCAGCTACCTGGAGGCTGAGGCAAGAGAATTACTTGAGCCCGAGAGTTTAAGGTTGCTGTGAGTTGCAAAGTCACAGCACTCTACCCAGGAGGTCAGCTTAAGACACTGTAAAAAAAAAAAAGATTTTCTTTATTGACGTTTAGTTGGTCTGCTGTGCTACTCACAGCCGACAATTTTAACACACAATTTGATGAATTTTTGCAATGTTTTTGTCAGTTCTGATCATTATTGGCCACGCTGACCTCTCTTCATCAGTAAAACTTTATCTCCCTTCAGAAAAACATTTAATTCATTTGCACACTGCTGTCTTTTTTTTTTTTTTTTTTTTTTTGAGACAGAGTCCCACCCTATGCCCTGAGCAGAGTGCAATGGCATCAGAGCTCACTGCAACCTCAGGCTTGAGTTGTGGGCATCCTGCTGCTTCAGCCTCTGAAAGCCACTGGGAATACAGGTGCTCGCAGGCTGGGTTTTTTTTTTTTTTTTAAAGTTGGGGTCTCACTCTTGCTTGGGCAAGTCTCGAACTCCTGAGCTCAAGCAATTCTCCCTCCTCAGCCTCCCACAGTGCTGGGATTACAGGTGTGCTATAGAGTCTTTTTTTTTTTTTTTTTTTTTTGAGACAGAGCCTCAAGCTGTCACCCTGGATAGAGTGCCGTGGCATTGCAGCTCACAGCAACCTCCAACTGCTGGGCTCAAACGAGTCTCCTGCCTCCACCTCCCAAGCAGCTGGGACACAGGTGCCCGCCACAACGCCCAGCTATTTTTTGGTTGCAGCTGTCATTGTTGTTTGGCGGGCCCGGGCTGGATTCGAACCTGCCAGCTCAGGTGTACGTGGCTGGCGCCTTAGCCCGTTGAGCCACAGGCACCGAGTCTATACAGTCATTTTTGAAGATTATTGGTGGCCAAGTCTTACAATGACTTGCAGAGTCACCTGCTGCTAACCTTTTGTTAGCCTGGCCGCACCACATCATTGGCTCCCTGTCAGGTGATAGACCTGTGGTTGGGAATTCTCTTGGGAGCCCTTTTAAAAAATGACTGGAATGGCTCGATGCCTGTGGCTCAACGGTCTAAGGCGCCAGCCACGTACACCTGAGCTGGCGGGTTCGAATCCAGCCTGGGCCTGCCAAATAATAATGACACCTGCAACCAAAAAATAGCCAGGTGTTGTGGCAGGCACCTGTAGTCCCAGCTACTTGGGAGGCGGAGGCAAGAGACTCGCTTGAGCCCAGGAATTGGAGGTTGCTGTGAGCTGTGATGCCACAGCACTCTATGCAGGGTGACAGCTTGAGGCTCTGTCTCCAAAAAAAAAAAAAATGACTGGAATGAATCTATAAAAACCCATGAATTCATGATGATAATAAAAAGAAATAGGCTGGGCACAGTGGCTTACACCTGTAATCCCAGCAGTTTGGAAGGCTGAGCCAGGAGGATCACTTCAGGCTAGGAGTTCGAGGATACAGTAAGCTATGATTAGGTCACTATACTTAAGCCTGAGCAACAGAGCAAGACCCTGTATCCAAAGGAAGAAAGAAAGGAGAGAGGGAGGGAGAGGAGAGGAAGAGATACAGGGAGAGAAGAGAAAGGAAGGAAGACCAAACAAAAACAAACCAAAAACTGATCTTCTTTGCCATCAGTGAAGGTGGCCATCACACCAACTCTTCACTCTGAACATTGGAAAAAATATGTCAAAATATCAGCACTTGTCCCTGACTTGTGGGTATGAGTGTTTATTGTGCTACTCTGTCTTTCTGTAGGTTTGAAGCTTTTTATAACAAAATGTATAAAAAGTAAAGATTCTCTTACTTTTCCTATTAGGTTACCCATTCATCAAGAAGTTGCTTGGAGGTAGGGCTTGGTACCTCACAACATATCCCAGCACTGTAGGAAGCTGAGACAGCAGGATCACTTCACTTGAGCCTAGGAATTTGAGGCTGCAGTGGGCTATGATCATGCTATCCAGCCTGGATGGCATACGGAGATCCCCTCCTTAAAAAAAAGTTGTGTTTATATTTTCTTCAGCATTTTATTTGTGGCATATCAAGGAACAGTTTCTCTGAATCATACTGCCTGACTCTATAAGCTTTTTAAAGATTATGGGCTTGGCGCCTGTGGCTCAAAAGGCTAAGGCGCCAGCCACATACACCTGAGCTGGCGGGTTCGAATCCAACCTGAGCCCACCACACAACAATGATGGCTTCCACCAAAAAATGGCCGGGCGTTGTGGTGGGTGCCTGTAGTCCCAGCTACTTGGGAGGCAGAGGCAAGAGACTCGCTTGAGGCCAGGAATTGGAGGTTGCTGTGAGCAGTGATGCTACAGCACTCTATCCAGGGTGACAGCTTGAGGCTCTGTCTCAAAAAAAAAAAAATAAAAAAGATAAAGAGTATGTGCATAGTGGTTTATTGTATAGCTAAACCATTGTGTCCCTATTGATGGGCATTCAGACCAGCTTATTTCCAATTTTATGCTATTTTAAATACTCTTTCACTGAGGCTGAGGTGGGTGGATCACCTGAGCTCAGGAGTTCAAGACCAGCCTGAGCCAGAGCGAGACCTCATCTCTAAAAATAGCCTGGTGTTGTGGTGGGCACCTGTAGTCCCAACTACTTGGGAGCCTGAGGCAAGAGAATTGCTTGCACCCAAGAGTTTGAGGTTGATGTGAACTGTGATGCCACAGCACTCTATCAAGGGCAACAAAATGAGACTGTCTCAAATAATAAGTAAATAAATAAAAAATCTTGCAGTGAATAATCTTTGAGAGTTTATCTGTAGGTTAAATTACTAGAAGTAGCAATGCTTTTGAGAATATATGTACATCTATAATTTTAACACCTGCTGCTAAACTGTCCCCTACATAGGATGTAGCAGTTTCCACCATCTGTACCTGCTGGGGCCTGTTCTGTCACAGCCCACCAGGTTTTATTAAACGTGGTGTTCTTAACCAAACTGTAGGTGTAGAATGATATCTCAGTACAGTTGTAATTGACATTTATCTTTTTTTATTGTGGTTTAGCAACTTTTAATAAGTTATATGAAGTTATCAAATAAGTCAAGCAGTGAATATTGGCAATTTTATATGGCTCAAGCTAATATATTTAATTAGCAATAATCGCGCCTCGGATAAACCTCATTGGCTACGATACTGCCACTGTGCAAAGCTCAAGCTAATGTATTTAAAAGCTTCTTTTTCTGAGGACAGTGTATGTTCTTCACCCATTTTTGGTCGAAGTGGATTGTTGTTCCTTTTTCCTTCTTCTTCTTAATAATAAATGGGAAAGGGTCTTTTTTTTTTTTTTTTTTTTTTGAGACAGAGCCTCAAGCTGTCACCCTGGATAGAGCACTGTGGCATCACAGCTCACAGCAACCTCCAATTCCTGGGCTCAAGCAAGTCTCCTGCCTCTGCCTCCCAAGTAGCTGGGACTACAGGCGCCTGCCACAACGCCTGGCCATTTTTTGGTTG